>SDVV010012798.1:0-15335 GCA_016164225.1 Gammarus roeselii | reverse complement strand
TGAATGGTGACTCGGGGCATCACACAATGCGCCAAACAGTGGCCCACATTTGTTAGCCTGAATGGTGACTCTGTGCATCACACAATGCGCCAAACAGTGGCCCACATTTGTTTGCATGAATGGTGACTCGGGGCATCACACAATGCGCCAAACAGTGGCCCACATTTGTTTGCATGAATGGTGACTCGGGGCATCACACAATGCGCCAAACAGTGGCCCACATTTGTTAGCCTGAATGGTGACTCGGGGCATCACACAATGCGCCAAACAGTGGCCCACATTTGTTAGCCTGAATGGTGACTCGGGGCATCACACAATACGTCAAAATGTTAATCCATAATCGTTCCTGCAACTGATTTATCACAAATTGTTCCCATAGATTACCTTTTCACAATATTTTTCTCGTGATGGTCGTGTTTGTCGGTGCTGAATAGCAACAACCGTTTAGAAATTTATGGTCCGAAGGGCTTCGCAGGTGAACGATTAGCCTACGTAATGCTAGGCAATACTATCATAACAATTCCTCAACCTCATGTTTTTGTTTGTTATATTCACCACCTGGGTAACGAAAGGGCTTGAAAGCAATACACGATCAAGCTGTTTGCTGGGGATCAGATTACCTATATTAAGGTGTTCATCTGAACAGTAGCTCTAACACGAGTCTTGATGAGCTCCCCTGTGGGACGCACCTTTTGCTGCACTCTATAGGAGAGATGATAAAGTACTGACAGAGCAATATTACGATGCATGCATTATATACGTAGGAACAAACCAATAGCGAATGTACGAACTATTACGACCTTATGTTATTTTCCTATTCTGTATTGTTTATTTTACAAAAGAGGTTGGTGTTCATTCTATGGACCTAATGCGAGAGAAATAAAGTCATTTATATGATACAGTATGGAATTGAACAGTTTTATGTTTGTCTATGATAATATGTTCATATATTTATAAGTAAAATGAACGCTTGATATACACATTAACTATGATTGGAATGATCAACGAGTTTTCGGGCAACGTTGTAAACATTGCTGAACATCAATAATTATTTCAATGATGAACGTCGCATGCAATTATATACAAATACAGTTTACAAAAATAGGCATTAGACAATTGCCATAACACAGCTTAATAACAAACTATATTCAATAGTATACTCTTACATGTGCCAGTACTTGAAACAATCAATTACTCGTTTCAAAACAATACAAATAATTGTTATCGCGCATTGGTCTGATTTATTGTCGCCAGGTCCCGGCTAGCTGAAATTGTTAGGTGAGGATTGTAATAGCTGAACAGCAAAACCCATCGGACGATCTCTTATAAAAGATGGGTTTTAAAAGGACGCAGATTCAAAGCTTAAAATAACTTATTATCTGCGAATATTTCTGAGCGTAGCTGCAAACGTTATAAATCTGATGATTAGCTTCATTAATCTGATGGTTGACGTCATTAATCTGATGATAACCGTCATTAATCTGATGATTAGCGTCATTAATCTGATGATGAGCGTCATTAATCTGATGACTGACGTCATTTATCTGATGATTAGCATCATTAATCTGATGATGAGTGTCATTAATCTGATGATGAACGTCATTAATCTGATGACTGACGTCATTTATCTGATGATTAGCATCATTAATCTGATAATCGACGTCATTAATCTAATGATTAGCGTCATTAATCTGATGATTAGCGTCATTAATCTAGTGACTAGCGTCATTATTCTGATGATAAGCGTCATTAATCTGATGATTGACGTCGTTAATCTGATGACTAGTTCCATTAATCGGCCTGCCGATGACGAACCCTTCCGCCGGAAGTTAATTCGATGTGCCATGAAGATAATGAGATGTCATTTTATTTCCTCTTCTTCCCGCAGTATGGTCAATACTATTTATTCAATCAATACTTCACTCATCAGCAATCAATGCTCCCACTGGTCGTCAATGAGTGAAGGAAAACGCTGTGAGCGTTTGCTCGGCCTCGTGCCATTTGTGCGCCTGGTAGAAATGAGCAGAAAAGTGCTATTATTTATGCCCGGCTGCATTGTAGGTGTATCCTTGCTACACGTTTCTTTACACACGCTCTAAAGTATCACAACCAAGTGTGCAGCGTCAATTTTGAGACCCAAGTTACGATTGTTTTACTCCTTGAAGTTCGTGTTCTACCAATCGTCACTAATCGAGTAATCGCAACTCAAACTTCATACTTGGGAAGATGGTCGGCCAAGTCATTAAACTTATGTAGGAGAAATTCGAAACTTCCCAAAAGCGTAGAATATTAATGAGATCGTGATTTGATTTAATGAAGAACTTCCTGAGAGAAAGTGCAGGTCTCCGAAGAAAACGGAGAAGTATTTCGAGAGCCCTAAAGATAGTGAAAGTAGGTACAGGTCCTCGCCGACCAATGAGAAATGTTTGGGTCCCCTAAAGATAGTGAGAGAAAGTACAGGTCTTCGCCGAGCTATCAGAATATTTTGAGTGCCCGAAAGATAGTGACAGAAGTACAGGTCTCCGCCGACCAATGAGAAGTATTTTGAGTGCCCTGAAGATAGTGAGAGAAAGTACAGGTCCCCCACCGATTAATCAGAGTATTTTGAGTGCCCGAAAGATAGCGAGAGAAAGTACAGGTCTCCGCCGACCAGTGAGAAGTATTTTGAGTGCCCTAGTCTTAAAGTTGAGTTTAATTTGTAATAAATCTGCATGCTTAGTTCACTATCACAAAATGTAGCCATTTCCTCTTGTGGAAAATAAATCTTGATTCTAAATCGAATTAAATTTAATGAATAAGGTAGATGTCCATAGAAGTGCTCTCAAACACAGGATTTAGCTATTTTCGCCCATAGAAACATAATATAGAGCAGTTTCACAGCTGACCGCAAGATGGCAACACTACGTAAACAAAGACTTGCTGATGGGCGTTCATCGCAACTACGTGAGCAAATTCGTTGACGCATCCAACTACCATCTGGCTGGCTGCGGTGAAGCAGCCAGCTACCATCTGGCGTTCTGCGGTGAAGCAGCCAGCTACCATCTGAAGGTCTGCGGTAAAGCCGCCATCTACCATCTGGCGGTCTGCGGTGAAGCAGCCAGCTACCATCTGGCGGTCTGCGGTGAAGCAGCCAGCTACCATCTGGCTGTCTGCGGTGAAGCAGCCAGCTACCATCTGGCGGTGTGCGGTGAAGCAGACAGCTACTATCTGGCGGTCTGCGGTGAAGCAGCTCCATAAAAGTGCATTATTTAGTTAATCGATGGCGAGACTTACGCTACCCAGCAAAAGACTTAACAATAACAGCTCTGGACGGCTAATCGGCCGTGAATTATGACTGGGAATGTCGTAAATATGTGATGATAATCGTTAGTATAAATATTGATGGTAAACAAGAGTGTGTTGCAATGATACAGAAGAGGTACTACACAAGCACTCGTTGCATACAACAATAGCAAATCAATGTCCATGTAACGCTATAGATGTCAATGTGCGATGGTGGCGGAAGGGGCGTCCACCAATGAAACGCAATCAATCGAGCGCTACACAGACTCGCCCGGGCAACATAAACAGTACACTGGCGGCACAACCATCAACAAACGGGTTCATTTACGCACACACTCCTTAGGAATACTAGGGAGAGTACGACGCGGTATGAGCGCCATCGCTTCAAAGAAGAAGCGGACAAATGTAACAGGGAGCTCTAACCTAAACGGACCTAACTTGACACATTTCGGTGCTGGTTCGAACCGAATACATCCATCAGTTCTCGAGATTGCCGTACAGTGATGTCAAAGACGCCCCACCCCCCCGCTACCTTTGGAAATCTTCACACCATTGTCGATACACAATGTATCCCCACGATACACAAAAGCTAAGATCAAAGTTGTCGCTGCAAAAAAAATACTGCTACATACCACACGTTACATAACAAACCCCTCAACCCGGCACGTTCTGCCAACAAACTCGTCCGCGCTGGCGTTAGATGGCGCTGTTATGTCCAGTAAAGCACTCCAGAATATGAGCCAAGTTACAACGCATTGGGCTATGCTGCTGCTGCTGCTGCAGCTGCAGGCGATGCAGCTAGCAGACACTACAAGGCTCCGTACGCAGAACACAGCGCTGATAGAACTGGGTAAAATAACAGCTCAATACAATCTACCGCAGCTGTCCAATTCCTCGATGTGGATTTGGTCAAAATACTAAGTAAACATAGTGAGATACCTTATCTCGTCCAGCTCCGATAATTGCAGCAAGTTGCAAGCAAAGCGCCACCTAGCGAGGGTGAAGTGCAACAGGCTATGGCCAAAGTTGGTGGGAGTGTTCGTGATGAGACTGCACGCTAGGCCGCTAGAGGTGTGGTCTAGGATAGCCTGCAACACTGGTTGTAAAGAATAAGTGGTCTAAATGCAAGGCAAATGTTAGCATTGTAGCCCATTTTCCCTGACTGCCCCTTCACTGTAGTCGCGCTCTGAGCCAAGAGTATCGCTTCATCGGTTCTAGGAAAAAACTAACAAACTGGGGCCGCTGCAGTCAGAGAAAATAGAAAGCGTGAGATGAAAAGAGTCAATTGATGACCTGGTCTCGTGCTGAGGCTCATGCAGTGAGACCACCAACCTTCCAGTGCAGGTAACTCGACCAGAAGGATCAACGAATGAAGTTCGATGTTTGCGCTACGGTCGAGTTGTGTCGGGCATACAGTGACGGTGACAGCTACAGGCATCCGAGAACAGGGCTCAGCTCCATGGCCCTGTGTGCAATGAAGCCACTCTTGAGGTAACGGAGTGACCAGGAAGAATGGATACAGCTTCGTTGAGAAGCGTTTCACACTCGACATCACACGCACAATAGAACAAACTTCTAGCAGAGGTTGTAATCATCGATCAGGTCACGGCTCGATAAATTCTACATGAATCGCTGTTAAATAGCCTCCGGCACTAGCACGCTCATTGGCATATTCTATAGAAGAAGGTGTCTGTCTTTGACACCCGGACGGTCAAATTAGAGCCCGGCACTGGCGCTAGCACATAAACAAAGGTGCCCGGCACGGATACCTACCTGCTCGTTGCAAACTGGTGTCAAGCAATGACACCGGTCAGCATTGGTTTAGCGAGGAATGAAACTGCTACAATCTCAGATCAGCATCGTGGGTCAATGGCTCTCTTCAGGTGCTGGTTTGAGTGGTTTCGACGGTCATCGTTCAATGTTGCCTGCTACTACAACCTTTCTCTTTCTTGATCTTTTGAAAACCGAAACTACACAGACACATGAAGCGCCATTAGACGTTCTACTTCAGAACTAATCTTCTTACTATCAGTAGATAACCTAATTTGAGTCCAATGGCTTGTTGTAGTTTTCTTACGCTTGTTAAACACTTGTAAATGCGAGGCCGTGAACAAGCAAGACAGTGAACACGCAAGGTCGTGAACACGCAAGGCCGTGAACACGCAAAACCGTGAACACGCAAGACAGTGAACACGCAAGACAGTGAACACGCAAGACAGTGAACACGCAAGACCGTGAACGCGCAAAACCGTGAACGCGCAAAAACGTGAACACGTAGGACAGTGAACACGCACGACAGTGAACACGCCAGACAGTGAACACGCAAGACTGAACACGCAAGACAGTGAACACGCAAGACAGTGAACAGGCAAGACAGTGAACAGGCAAGACCGTGAACAGGCAAGACCGTGAACACGCAAGACCGTGAACACGCAAGACCGTGAACACGCAAGACCGTGAACACGCAAGACCGTGAACACGCAAGACCGTGAACACGCAAGACCGTGAACACGCAAGACCGTGAACACGCAAGGCCGTGAATACGCAAGACAGTAAACACGCAAAACAGTGAACACGCAAGACCGTGAACACGCAAGACCGTGAACACGCAAGACCGCGAACGCGTATGACCGTGAACATGCATGGCTGGTGGAGACAGGGAATCTACGTGAAGGAAGAGGAAGAGAAGGAACTGAGAACAGTAAGCTGAACAATGGCAGTGCAACGAGTTAGATAGTAAACAAACTGTAGACCTTCGTAACTTTGTAGAAACAGTAAAGTCAAATGAAGGAAGATCAAGTCTAAAAAACGCTCAAATCGGAATTGTACTAAACCACGTTTAATCCGTAATCGTTTGAACACGAAAATCCCTTTGGAAGCCACGTTGCGGGTTGGCAATAAAACTCTTTAAAGGGCCGGTACTTAGACAAATGCGCTTATGGGGCAACTCAATTAATTAATACCACCGATAACAGCACGGCCCAGATCACTATAATAGCGGCGGCGCAACCATCCACAACTCTATACTCGTCGCCATCGATAACAGCACGGCCCAGTTCAGTATTTCACCTCACCATCCACAACTCTATACTTTTCGCCATCGATAACAGCACGGTCCAGTTCACTATTTCACCTCACCATCCACAACTCTATACTTGTCACCATCGACAACAGCACGGCCCAGTTTACTATTTCACCTCACCATCCACAACTCTATACTTGTCGCCATCGATAACAGCACGGTCCAGTTCACTATTTCACCTCACCATCCACAACTCTATACTTGTCGCCATCGATAACAGCACGGCCCAGTTCACTATTTCACCTCACCATCCACAACTCTTAACTTGTCGTCATCGATAACAGCACGGCCCAGTTCACTATTTCACCTCATTGTCTCCCCTTCACAGGCAGAACGGTTAAGATAAATAAAAATTGGCCTAGTTAAAATATTCAGAGATAAGTCAAGTTTGACTATTTTTTCCATAATTCAAACTGTTCAGACGCTGGTTCAAAGTATTGACTATATGAAATTAATGTCATGCACAAAAAGTTTACCTGAAATGAAAAAAATCTTCGTGCTCTTAAATGATTTTTCTGCTGCAACTACTGACCCTTTCAAGTACCCACACTCAAAGTCCCCGCACACGATGTTCAAAATCCCGAAAGCCTTCTGCCTTTTGAACGATGCGTCACGCCTCCTCGGGATTTCAGCCAATGAACACACTCTCATGCGTGTTTATTGGCTGAAATCCCGGCTGAAAAGGCTGAAGGCTTTCGGTAATTCAAACATTGAGTGCAGGGCTTTCAGAACACCTTGCAGCTCAACATATTTTAATAGCACGGCAGGCACTGTTCTCAGCACAAATCTGTATCCCGGCCTACACTCACTCTCTTCCTTTCGTTCTCCAAACTCCCCTCTGCCCCTTCCCCATCCCTCCCTGCCCACTTCTTCCCCAATACCCATCTCTGCTAGTTTACATAATTCCTCAGCCCAGCGTTGATCCCCTGAAATAATGAAGATAATCCCTCGCCATCCAGCGTAACGTCGCGCTCTTCTTTTGTTCTCGGGAGCTCCGACACCCAAGAATTCTGGAACATTTTTGCAGGCTGGAAAACGCAAAGGAAAGTCACAAGGACCCGATTAAAAAGATTGTAAGTAGAGCGATCGTAGTTTCAACAAGGTGGGTAATCTTGTGATGCTATAGATTTCCTTCGAACTGTTTTCCGTGTTAATATAATAAATAGTATCAAGTGACTGGCTATTAGTTCATTACGGACACGTTCAACATTGATTCTTTAATATTTTATTCCTCTTGTTCAAGTGAAAATGCATGATGGATAAACAAAAATAATAAGTGTGTGCTCAGCACAAATGATTTAATTTAGTTAACCAATGAGAAACTTCAGAGTGCGTATAAATTTTTTTGAACAATGTTTATTGGATTAAACAATTTTGTGAAATATTTGCCACAATGTTAAACCACTTAAAGCCGTTGTACGAGACCTGACGAACACTCATAAATCTCGTAATTACATTGCTGGATATTCGGTCTAACAGGATTCCCAAGTTGGAAAGCATTTAGTTGAACTCCGTTCCTATGAAAATTAAATCCCAAGTAGAATTCAGTAAATAAAATAAACTCATATTCTTCCTGAAATTCAAAAAGGGCTTACGCGTTTATTCTAAGCCGGTCGTCAAATTCTGTCCATTTTTTGTACACGGCAGAAAACGTTGCTTTGTGCGGTAATTTCTTTTAGGCCCTTCCTGGAATTAGGCCAATTTTGCTCCAAGAAAGCACCACTTCCTGTCTAACATGGCCGGGGCGAGAGCATGGAAATTTCAAACAATGATGCACTTCAGAGTCTCGTTCCTTTTAACATTAGGTAAAGAAAAAAAAAGGTATTCATGCTACGGAAACTTCCGTTTTATAACTATGTACTCAGGGTAGGGGGAAGTTCCGGTCAAATAGAGTGTATCCATGCTACCCCTGTCAGACTTCATCATTGGACGATCGCGTGCTAACCGTCGGTTTTCAGTTTTTACCGTCGGTCAGCCGTGTATAAAAGTTTAGCCTCAAATATCATCGAGTATCCGACGATGACCGACCTCAAAGCAAAAACGATAATCGATGATTCAAGCATAACCGACGGATATTGACCATTCAAGAATCGACAATATCAGACGGTATTTAAAAAGAATCTATGTCAAAACGACGATTAACTAATACTGAACAATTTTGAGTTATTTCATAGAATGTTGATGCAAACACTGTTTTATAGTCTTATTTGTCATGAAAATATTCGTTATTCTCATTACAATTGTGTCGTCAAGTAATTGGCTGCTTATTTTTTCTCGAATATTCAACCACAGAGTGGTCACGACATAGTAGTCATTAAAGACAAACCAATGAATGAGTACAAGGATATGAAAATTACGCTACATTTAAGAAGAAATAAGATTGACAAGGTCGTAGCTCAATTTAGCATTTCAATGACAGTCGTTACATCACAATAATGAATGAGGACATGAATGGAGTATATATACATGAAATGATCCATTTCATTTTGCAACTGGGTCATCGATTCGCTCCTACCACCAATTTATCATCGTTTGCTTTTAGTATCGTTCGGAAGTACCTTAGTCTTTCCTCTTTATATCACTTTAGCAAAACTCATATTTTACGCTAGTTCTGCCGGTTTCCCTAATAATTCACAGTGTGTTATCCTTTAGGAAGACCGACTGTTAGTGAAAACATATTATATATTTCATCTTCAAATATTTCATCTTTGTATATTGCCTACCGATTCCCCATCGGCGCGAGAGACATCAAAGCCTTTCAATCAATTTAAGGATTCGTCACAATTTACTCTCATCTATAATCCGCACACCCTGGGCATTTGCTACAATCAACCACAGTTTCACTTAAATTTCGCAAGAATTGCTGATTCTGAATTATCAAAACAACGTAAGCGAAGGTTATATTTTTGACAATCATAAACTAAATCAAATCTATGAGTACTCTCCATTTTCATTGAACGCTCAAGTTTTCACTTCAATATTAAACCCCGTCACTAGGCAATTATTTTGTCCCATGACGTTAATATTTTGGGAAAAGTGGAAACCATAACTTTTCGGGAACAAGGGGCCAACTAACTGGGTTGCAGATTAATTGTGTGGTTTATTTGCTTTGCATAACAATTCAGAACCAAGTTGAAGGACAGATCTCATCCTCATATGTTGCAATATAGAAATTTAGACAACATAGAGATAAAGCTCCAAAAATGTACTCATCACGCCGAATACGACAATTCGGGACAGCCTCTGCGCCACGGGAGTGAAAACCACAACCACGATCTCATTAGTCATCAGCCACGACATGCGGTGTCGTGGCGCTTAATAAAGATTAGAGAGGGACCTAATCTGATCCAACCGGTTTGCACAAGATTGACAGCTGACAGGAACAAGTCACCAGGACCGTGTCAAAACTCGTCCCCCCACTTTCTTTCATTCTCTTGCAAACACTCGTCACCTTTCAATCTTGATACGCTTAGCCATTCACACCATCTTCGTTGTCCCAATAACTTGACTATCAAGTCATATGTCAACAAAACATATGTTTTGGTGTTGGTATTTTTAATGTTCCACCATGATTAAGTGGAAGCTTACAAATAGAAACTGTCAATGATGTGTATTTTTTTTTAAATTGTGATATACTTCAAGTTTGTTCCATGTCAGTGGTCAAAAATAATTATTTGTTGTGACTATTTGCCTTAATATAAATGACGTGAATTCATTTGAAATTATTTATCCTTCTTATTATTTATCTCAAGTTATTGCGTATCTTTCCGTGTAAAAAAATTTACTTTCTGTGCTAAATTGAGCTATCTCCGTGTTAGCGATATTCTGAACCCGTGCAGAACGCGCCTATTTTATCGAGAATATGGATATAACCGGCCTTTAAAGATCCCTTGAGCTAGTGACCAGAGCCACATTAATTGTTGATAACAGGCTGGTCTGTCGATGGGAAAATGCATTCATTGTTTATTTCAGATGAGCTGATTTCATGCCCATTTCCCGCTACATAGTTACAGTCTGATTACGGGATAATTAACCAAAGAAAGGCGATAAATTTCTACCAACTTGGTGACTAACAGCTGGAAAATACCCAAATTACATGATAAACACACGTTAATCACAGGATATTTTACCAGCAGCAATGTGGCTAACATGTAAGAGAGATCATAATCACACGATAAACACACGTCCATGATTAAAGATTAGGAAAAATCTTCAATGTTCATATTCCTGTGGATATTTGAACTCACCAAAAATTTTCGGGTAGGGAAAGAAAAATCGTTTATGGTTATTCTTCAAGATAAACCACACGAAACTGTTGAAAAACAATTTACCCTACAATTAATTATTCTTATGGTATCGTGTCCGGTCAAAGCCTCCCAACAAGTTCAACGAGAAAATTTCCATTATGTTTGAATATATGTAAAAAAAACATTGTTTAAAATTCCTTTATATCTTCAAATACGGAAAAGCATAAGATTGGGAAACCTTAGATTTTTTTCTATGTAACTCTATATAAAGCTCTCAATAAAATTTATTTAGCAGCCCCGTTGAGACGATAATAGGTAATGGTGACAACTCAATTCAAAACATACATTGATTTTTATCGGGAAGGAGTTACTGGTCTCTTGCTAACTGAGTGAGCAAAACATTTTCGTACGCTACTGGATGCCTACACTCAGTCACAATTTGGAGCGAGGATACAGCTGGTTAGAGTGTTTCACAGGTGGTTAGAGTTCTCCTCAAAGGATCGACCCTACCTTACCACACCATGACGATCCTTCAGCATTTGCTATCTTGGCAGGAGCGCTCTTCCTTCCCCTCTTCCATGGCTATGCATTGAAGGTCGCCCGCTCTCTTACAAAAACCTAGCGCCCAGTTTTCAAGCAAGAAATCCCAACATTGATTGCAATCCCCAGCAATTCTTCGAGCAGTGGCGATGAATCTGTGAAGCCTGCGCCATTGCAGACAGCAGGCTTCTCAACAGCTGTCATTGCATGGATTAAGGTAGGGTATGACTAAGTAACAATGCTTGATCGGATCTTTTCATATCTATTAGGAGTGCTTTTCTCGGAAAAGAATGTTTTCTCAGACTAATATTTTTGATTAATATTAAGGAAGAAAATGGTTTCCATCTCCGAACGAGGCAAGATTCTACATTGAATTTTAATACTGCTCGCCTAACATTATTTTGTATTGAAATATGAATGTATTCACATATTACCTACGTGTCAGAAACATGACACAAACAAACTCGTTTTGTACCTCAGTGTATTCTAATTATAATAATACCGTGCAATGGACATGGTCCTGAACAGTAGATTAATTTCAATTTACGTCTCTGCTTCGTTCCGAGACATAAACAGTTTTGTCAAGACAGACTGAGGAGTCCCGTGGACGAAATTTACTTAAAAAAAGTGCCTGTCTTGGGCTGCAACTTACCCACAGGAACAACCTAAACAAGAGTATTTCCCCTTAAGCAATTTTATAGCCTAAACAAGAACAATCAAACCAGTTAATTCATAGACGGTGGCCTACTGGATAGCGTACCTGGCTACGGAGCCAGTCTCTGATTCTGAATGTTGTGAGTTCCGGCCTTGGCAATACACCGCGATCATGTAGGCGGGAGACTTAGCATCTCAGTCCCCTATCACCACCGAAAGCCATGCCACCCTATAACTAAAGAGGCGGCTGTATGGCAATACACAAGATTACATAAATAACAGCAAACACATTGAAAGATCCAAATTAATTCAACTGCTAGACCATGACATCTTCGACCAAGAAGATTAACTGTTCTTTGCCTCAAAACAATAAAACACACAGCAGCGGCAACAACGGTAACACAAACATCAAGAGCGACCGAATTGCAGGCTCTTCACAGTCTGAAGGGTGCCGTAAAACCCTTCACTATCCGGCGTGAGTAACAGGAAGGGCCATCACGAATAATGAAGTGGAAGCTGAAAGAGGGCACTAAAACCACATGGGATAAACAAACCTGGTTCAGGGTCATCAATACTGCAGTAATAAAAAGGAAAAATAATTTCTAGTCCGACGTAGCAGTATCGGGCCTTATTAAGACTAATGACATGGGCATTTCGTCGTTAGGAGGGATAAATGTCGCTGCATTTTTTTAGCATGTAAAAAGAGTAATAAATAATCCTTGTATTTGTTACCAAAGGGTAATAGGGACAAAAGTTACTGTTTTTTCCTCCAAAGGCAGGAGAGGGATGTTGCATTCCCTTGTTATTTTGGTTGTGGTTTTAGCGGCTTCGCTCCGGTTTCTGTTAGCGGGGGTGGAAACAGCGGCCCGCGCACCTCCTGAAAATTGAAACTCCCAATACCCTCAGACACGTGCATGTTGGGAGGCGGGGAGGGGGAGAAGAGGTGTGACGGGCTTAGGGGCGTGGTAGAGAGTGTTATTGCTCATATTTATTGACTTCTTAGTGGGTTGGGTGAGAGATAACATACTGCCACCCGTGTGACCTAGCTCTATGACTGTGGACACGAGATCATTAGTTCTGTCAGTGGGTCCATGTCCCACAGACGCACTGTATCGCAGCACGCCTAGGAACACGCTGTCGGTGGGTCCATATCCCACAGACGCACTGTATCGCACCACGCCTAGGAACATTTTTGTCAGTGGGTCCATATCCCACAGACGCACTGTATAGCACCACGCCTAGGAAGACACTGTTGGTGGGTTCATGTCCCACAGACGCACTGTATCGCACCACGCCTAAGAACACACTCAGTGGGTCCATATTCCAAAGACACACTATCGCAGCACGCCTGGGAATACACTGTCAGTGGGTCCATATTCCACAGACACACTATCGCAGCACGCCTGGGAATACACTGTCAGTGGGTCCATATCCCACAGACACACTGTATCGCACCACGCCTGGGAATACACTGTCAGTGGGTCCATATCCCACAGACACACTATCGCAGCACGCCTGGGAACACACTCGGTGGGTTCACGTCTCACAGACACACTTTATCGCAGCACGCCTAGGAACACACTCGGTGGGTCCATATCCAACAGACACACTATCGCAGCACGCCTAGGAACACACTGTCAGTGGGTCCATATCCCACAGACACACTATCGCAGCACGACTAGGAACACACTGTCGGTGGGTTCATGTCTCACAGACACACTGTATCGCACCAACGCGGCAAGCCTAGGAACTTACTGTCAGTGGGTCCACATCCCACAGACACACTACATGGCAAGAACAACAAAGCTCAAGCACCAGATAGCAAGCACTAGCCCTGAACTATTAAAGGTCAAATCCACTTCTTCCGCCCGAGAGAATCGTTTAAAACGGAATAGTGACGAACAATGACTACTAACCTCCGGTGTAAACTGATACAGTATGTAACGCTATTAGCCTCCGGTGTAAGCTGATACAGTATGTAGCGCTATTAGCCTTTGGTGTAAACTGATACAGTATGTAGCGCTATTAGCCTCCGGTGTAAACTGATACAGTATGTAGTGCTATTAGCCTCCGGTGTAAACTGATACAGTATGTAGTGCTATTAGCCTCCGGTGTAAACTGATACAGTATGTAGCGCTATTAGCCTCCGGTGTAAACCGATACAGTATGTAGCGCTACAAAGAAATAGGCTGTATCTCTCTCATATCCCTCTATATACTATCGAAACAATGAGCAGTGCTGCAATGCGAGTATTGTTGCAGTAGGAAGCATGACACGACAGCACTTGCCGTTAGCCTGATGGATGAAGCGGCAGGTCTTCAACGATAGAGCTTCAACCGCATAGAGGAAAATGAGTTAACGTTTAACAGCCGTCGTAGATACACATACCCGCGTAAACGCAAATTTATGCGATCAATTTACAGACCACGATCCGCAAAATAGATACACCTAACATTTCAAGACGTCAACAAGGTGTATATGCCCGTACTTGATGATATCGATTCATTGTATTTCATAACACGTCATTAGGTTTGGTTAATTACATACCAAGATGTCAACGCCAAACATTTAACAAAATAATTTGTTTGTACTTCCAGAAACCGCAACATTATTGAATTGCTGATGGCACTGTTCAGTAAACAATAAAAGAAGGCTCAAGGCACGGCTCAGCTTTCCACAAGTGGAAAGTTTGGGCTCCAAACTTCCTGAAGTTAGGATCATCCTTGGACTCGCCAACTGCGCACGGGACCAAAATGAAGCCTAACTCTTGCTTATCTTTCTAACGGCTTCGACACGGGTTCGGACTCCGGACGGGGTTGCCGTTGAAGCAGAAGGAGGAGCAAATGTGCGCCTGAGGGCAGTTTGGTACGAAAAACGGTCTTGAACGGTAATTGTAGACGCCGTTTTGCCTGCATTAATCTAAATGAGTCCTCGTAATAGCATCCCATCATAAAATGTAAGATGTACTAACAGGACGGGAATATTAGGACTGACATGGGTTCGGACTCGACATGGAAGGCTAAGAAATGTAACAACAGGACGGGAAAGTAATGTTAGATGGGTTCAAACTCGACATGAAAGAGCTGAGAAATGTAACAACAGGACGGGAAAGTAATGTTAGATGGGTTCAAACTCAACATGGAAGGCTGAGAAATGTAACAACAGGACGGGAATATAAAGACGGTGAAATGGGTTCATACTCGACATGAAAGAGCTGAGAAATGTATCAACAGGACTAGAAAACAAAGACTGTGAAATGGGTTCAGACTCGACATGGAAGGCTAAGAAATGAAACAACAGGACGGGAATATAAGAACTGTGAAATGGGTTCAAAATCGACATAGAAGGCTGAGAAATGTAACAGTGCGGGAATATAAAGGCTGTGAAATGGGTTCAAACTCGACATGGAAGGCTGAGAAATGTAACAACAGAACGGGAATATAAGGACTGTGGAATAGGTTCAAACTCGACATGGAAGGCTGAGAAATGTAACAACAGAACGGGAATATAAGGACTGTGGAATAGGTTCA
>SDVV010012797.1:0-15335 GCA_016164225.1 Gammarus roeselii | reverse complement strand
GTACATAATTCACGTTGAACATAGATGAACTCCAAAATGACAACCAAAGAGTATAAAACACCTCTACACTAGGACCCATCGATCCAGTAAATTATCATCTAAACGTTAAACTACACATTTGCTAGGGATCAATGACGAAAATTCCACATAGATGCAGTACGGACTTGCGCCTCTTAAACATACATTCCTATGATTCTCGTGGAAAAAAAACATAACATCAACAATAAATATATAAATAGCTAAATAAGATTCTCTTCTCTGCTATACTTCACATAAAAATGTACTACATTATGGTATCCATTCTAATAAATCGGTCCATTTACACAAACAAGCATAAACAGAATGAGCTTTTGCCTAGGGGACTCTCTAACTCCTGCTAAATATTGAAGAATAGTCGTACAATAAATATACAATACCTTAACAGCAAGACTAAGTTTGTAACAAATCGTCTGTTCTATATCTATGGTAACTACGTCAAATATTGTATCAGGATGAAAGAAGATACATGAAACACTAAAAATGAACAATATGTACCTAAATTAGACCTGAAATAATGTTCTATAATGTAGATACATACATAATATGTTTTGATATTGTATAACTAACCAACAAATTGCATTGAAGCTGGAAATTCAACAGAGTACATACAAAACTGAAGACCTATACTGAATCTCACGAGATGAAACAAAGCAAGAAGATTAATTCTCTACCATACCCAAAACATTCATTAAAAACGTGATGGATGAGAATGAACTAGCATGTAACCAAACAAACAAAAAATGTGAATACGATACCAAGACATGCAGGCGACGTAACTGAAACCTAAGGTAAATACGGTATAGTACATGCAAAATCTACTGAAATTACCCACAACATCTTTCCATAACAGGGATAAATTAACATCTCTTTACCTATAGTAACTACGGCTAAATCGTAACAGATGTGTCATATATACATATACAACTACCACAATGGTGCAACAACCGACCCCCTTATGCCTGAAATAATGAGGAAGCTGCAAGCCTAAAATACCCAAAATGCCTAAAACTGTATGAGTTAACTGATCGAAATTCCAAAAAACTGCGCAAATTCAACATAAATCAATCGATCATTACTAAGTATACATAATATAATATTTTAACTTACAGTAAATCCAAATCGTTCAGGTATTTTCGCTATTGGAAAAATGCTTCAATGGAATACTGATATAACTGTTTCAAAACTAGGTAATGCAATATGGGGTAGATAGAATCTCGACCGTAGGGGCTGCATCGTCCCACAATACAGACCTAAACTCGCCAATAATCAGACAAAAAAACATGCTATTCCTATAGATAATATATACAGATGAGATAAATAGACGGGGAACACAGAATCTTGCCTGCAATCCTACCTTCAGGCTTGCACAAACAGGACCATTCGCACACTAAGGCTGAAAAATTGAGTTATAAGACACACCTACCATACTAATTCCTATAAAAGAATATATAGTGATGAATGAACAAAACATATAGAGATAACCCAAGCCCCCACCGCTACGAACCCAATCAAGCATCGATTGAGTCAATCATACCACAACTAGATAAGAAAACCCGCGTATATGTCCACAAAAAGAAATATAGAGAAACAATAAACCAGTCATAAATATATAACGATATAAACACTCACAACGTAGCAAACGTGACACGGAAACAAATTTATAAGACAAGGAACAGGTAAGAGCGAACTCAGATAATCTTCCAGGAGCGCATCCAACTTTTGCCTAGGGGATCTCTACGCCTCGCCCCATCAGAAATTTGGAATAACACTAATCCTACCAGAACCGAATAAAATTTATAAAACGAGCAACAGTTAGTGACCAATTAAACTCCACTAAAATCATCAAAAGAAGAAAAAACATATATATTTAAGTATAATATATATCAAAATACAGTACAAATTAAATGTTCATAACATTAACCTTGCCAATCAAGGCCGTAATCCTGCTTCCATCCCGCCGTTCCCCCTTCCGTTCCCCTTCCGTCCCCCTCCCCTTCCGGTCTCCACCCCCTCCCCCCCGTCCGTTAGCTGACTCGGGCACCAAACCAGTTCCGGTTGTTCCGGTTGAGTCAAGCTTGCATGCATCGCGTCCTACCCCCCGCCCACCAAAATGACTCTAGAATGCCGTTCTTGCAGACATACCTACTACTGTTATTGTTCGGAAGAACTTTTCCAGCAGCTTTTTCTCTATTAAAAACGGATACAACGGACGAATCTTCATGGTAGCAGTCCCTGGAGTGTTTTTATCAGTAATATCAGTCTCGTTAGCGAGAATTTGACTTCACACCAGTTTACTGGAACTAAACGAATGCATGCCGGTAACGTCACCTATCCTAGTGTTGTAATAGAGCTGATTCACTTTTTTCACATCGAAGGTATTGTTCACTGCTTACATACATTGACTTAAGAACTTGTATTTGTTCATAAGTCATTGATATGTAATGCATGTAATAAAGCAATAACTCATATTGTCCTCATTAGTTATCGCTGAATGCATGAACTATTTGCCGTGATGCGAGAGACAAAAAAAGGGTAAACGCAAATTGACTGAACGGTCAAGAACACTGGAGGTAGACGGACGTCTTCCGCTTTTTTTTACTTTCCAAATTGTTATTCGGTCTTTGGTGTCTGCAAAATATTTAACACTCTCTTAAGATGACTTACCTTATGATGTTGCTACTTGCAGCTGAAAACTGATGCGATGTAGGAAGTATCAGCAATATCTGAAGTGGGATTCCCCTGATGCACGCACTTTTTATTGAATCGATTCATTTAATTTCGTGTAGGTAGCATGGTTCAAGAGATTTTTTTTTCATTTGGTAATGCTCTGATCGAAATAAAATTATAACATTGATATCTGTAAGAAATGTCCGTTGTTATACATGATTCACGACATGATTCACGACATGATTCACGACATTCTGAAAAATATTCACCTTTCTATCAAACTGAAATAAGAAGGGGCGTCCAGGAGCCCGTGATCGAATATTAGCACACATTACGTGAATTAAAGCTGAGTTGAACGGCCTGCAGTTAACCCAGTTGTGCGTGATATGGCCGTAGAACTCGATTGCCTCGCAGAAGAATAAGTCAAGTACTTAAGCCAAGCTCTCTTTTTCGGGGTTAGACTAAATCTTGGTAAAGAACTCTCAAATAAGCGCCTAACTTACTTTACGTATATATCTTCCGATCCAGCAAAATTTGTGTAGTTAACCCAGTTTACATCTCCGCCGTTCAATTGTAACATGAAAAGTGTGCAGATAACTGCTATTTTTGGCCATACCTGACCCTTAAAATCACACAAGTGCGGCGGATGCTACAAACACTGCTAACGACGGAAACATGAAAAGTGTTCTGATAACATCGACTTCTGGCCAAAACTGACACTTGAATCAACACAGGTGCGACGGATGCTAGAAATATTTCTAACAATGGTAACTAGAAAAGGGTTAAGATAACTGGGACTTCTGGCCAATACTGACACTTGAATCACCAAAAGTGCTGCGGTTCCTAGGGAGACTACTGACAATGGTACCATGAATAGTGTTCAAATAACAGCGACTTCTGGCCGAAACTGACACCACTAACAACAATAGATCGGCGGATAATAGAAAGACTACTTACAATGGTAGTATGAAAAGTGTTCAGATAACAGGAACCTTTGGCCTAAAGTGACACTTGCAACAACTCAAGTACTACGAGCGCTGGAAACACTACTAACAATGGTAACATGAAAAGTTTTCAGATATCAGCGACTTCTGGCCAAAGTGACACTTAAATCAACTTAAGTGCGGCGGGTCATAGGAAGACCACAAACGATGGTAACATGAATTGTGTTCCGATAACAGCGACTTTTGGTCAAAACTGACACCACAAACAACAAAAGTGCGGCGGATAATAGTTTGACTACAAAAAAAGGTAACATGAAAGGGGCTCAGATAACAGCGACTTTTAGTCAGAACTGACACTTAAATCAACACAAGTTCGGCGGGTGGTAGGAAGATTACTAACGATGGGAGCATGAGAAGTATTCAGATAACTGCTCCTTCTGGCCAAAACTGACACTTGAATCAACATAAGTGCTGCTGGTCCTAGGGAGACTGTAAACAATGTTAAAATGAAATGTATTCTGATAACTGACTCTTGGCGGTACTGACATTTAAAACCACACATGTGCTGCGGGTGCTTTTAACACTCTAACAACAGTAACATGAAAAATGTTCAGATAACTGCGACTTGCGCCCAAAACTGACATTTAAACGCACACAAGTGCGGCGGATGCTACAAACACTGCTAACGACGGAAACATGAAAAGTGTTCTGATAACATCGACTTCTGGCCAAAACTAACACTTAAATCAACACAAGTGCGGCAGATGCTGGAAAATTTTCTAACAATGGTAACTAGAAAAGGATTAAGATAACTGCGACTTCTGGCCACTACCGACACTTAAATCAACAAAAGTGCTGCAGTTTCTAGGAGGACTACTTACAATGGTACCATGTAAAGTGTTCAAATAACAGCGACTTTTGGCCGCAACTGACACTTCTAACAACAAAAAGTGCGGCGGATAATAGAAAGACTACTAACAATGGTAGTATGAAAAGTGTTCAGATAACAACGACTTTTGGTTCAAAGTGACACTTGCAACAACACAAGTACGGTGACTGCTGGAAACACTACTAACATTGTGCCAGTTATAGCAATGGCCAAAGTGACACTTAAATCAACTTAAGTGCGGCGGGTCCTAGGAAGACTACTAACAATGGTAACATGAATTGTATTCCGATAACAGCGATTTTTGGTCGAAACTGACATAACAAACAACAAAAGTGCGGCGGATAATAGTTTGACTACTAACAAAGGTAACATGAAAGGCGCTCAGATGACAGTGACTTTTAGTCAGAATAGGCACTTAAATCAACAGAAGTTCGGCGGGTGCTAAAAAGAATACTAACAATGGTAGCATGAAAAGTATTCAGATAACAGCGCCTTCTGGTCAAAACTGACACTTGAATCAACATAAGCACTGAGGGTCCTTGGGAGGTTGTAAACAATGTTAACATGAAACGTGTTATGATAACTGACTTTTAGTCATATTTGACATTTGAAACCCCACATGCTCGGCGGGTGCTATTAACACTCTAACAACAGTAACATGAAAAATGTTCAGATAACAGCGACTTTAGGCAATAACTAAACCTTAAAACCATACAAGTGCCGCGGGGGCTGGGTAGACTACTAGCAATGGTAGTAGTCTATCCATTGTTAGTAGTCAGGGTTCAGAAAACAGCAACTTTTGGCCATAACTGTCGTTTCTATGAACACAAGTGCGGCGGATAATAGAAAGACTACTTAGAATGGTAACATGAAAAATGTTAAGATAACAGCGACTTTTGACTATAACTGACACTTGAATCCACACAAGTACGACGAGCACTGGAAACACTACTAACAATGGTAACATGAAAAGTGTTTAGATAACAGCGACTTTTGGCCAAAACTGATTTTTAGAATCACGCAAGTGCGACAGGTACTGGAAGGACCAATTACAATGGTAACATGAAAAGTGCTAAGATAACAGCGACTTTTGACCAACACTGACACTTATATCAACACAAGTGCGTCACGTGCAAGGAAGACTACTTACAATGGTAACGTAAAAAGTGTGCAGATAACTGCTACTTTAGGTCATCACTGACACTTAAAACCGCACAAGTGCAGCGAATGCTACAAACACTACTGACGACGGAAACATGAAACGTGTTCAGATAACATAAGCTTTTGGATTAACTGACACTTAAATCAACATAGTGCTGCGGGTCCTAGGACGACTACTAACAATGGTAACCCGACAAGTGTGCTAATAACTGTTAATTTTCGACATAACTGACAATTAAAACCACACAAGTGCGGCGGATGCTACAATCAAACGGCGGTAACATTAAAAGTGTACAGATAACATCGACTTTTGGCCAAAACTGACACCTAAATCAACACAAGTGCGGCTAGTGCTAGAAAGATTACTAGCAATGGTAACTAGACAGGGGCAAGATAACACCGATTTCTAGCCAAAACAGACGCCTAAATCAACATAAGTGGTGCGAGTCCTAGGAAAACTTCAAACAATAGTAAGATTACAAGTGTTCAGATAACAGTGACTTTCAGCTAAAACTGACACTTGAAACAACACAAGTAAGGCGGGTGCTCGGAAGACTACTATGGTAACATGAAAAGTGTTCAGATAACAGGGCCTTTTGGCCGAAACTGACGCTTAAAACAAGACATGAGCGGTGGGTGGTGGAAAGTCTACTTATTGTGGTAACGGGAAAAGTGGGCAGATAACAGCGACTATTGGCTAAAACTGACACTTAAATCAACACAAGTGCGACGGGTGAAAAAAAGAATACGCATAATGGTTACATGAAAAGTGTGCAAATAACTGATATTTTTGACCATACCTGACACTTAAAACCACACATGTGCGGCTGTTGCTGAAAACACTGCTAACGACGGAAACATGAAAAGTGACACGTGCAAAAACACAAGTTCGGCGAGTGCTGGAAACCCACTAACAATGGTAGCATGAATTGTGTTCAGATAACAGCGACTTCTGACCAAAACTGACACTACAAATAACAGAAGTGCGACGGATAATAGTTTTAATACATACAATGGTAACATGAAAGGTTCTCAGATAACAGCGACTTTTAGTCAAAACTGACACTTAAATCAACACAAGTTCGACGGGTGTTTGGAAGAACACTAACAATGGTAGCATGAAAAATATTTAGATAACTGTGACTTCTGGCCAAAAATGACCCTTGAATCAACATAAGCGCTGCGGGTCCTAGCACCGGCAGAACCACGGTGCTAGGTTAATAGCACCGGCAGAACCACGCAAGTTCTGCCGGTGCTATTAACACTATACCAACATTAACATGAAAGGTGTTCAGAAAAAAACGATTCATGGCCAAAACTGACGCTCAAAACAATACAAGTGCGGCGTGTGCTGGAAAGACTACTTACAATGGTAACATGAATAGTGTTCAGATATCATCAACTTAGGACCAAAACTGACATTTCTAACAGGACAAGTGCGGCGGATAATAGAAAGACTACTAACAATGGTAATATAAAAAGTGTTCAGATAACAGCGACTTATGTCTAAAGATGACATTCGAATCAACGTAATTGTTGCGGGACCTAGGAGGACTACAATGAATTGAAACATAAAACGTGTATCCGAGATAACAGCGAGTTCTGGTCAAAACGGACACTTAAATCAGCATAAGGCCTGCAGGTCCTTCTAAAAATGGTAACATGAATCGTGTTCAGATAACAGCGTCTTTTGGCCTAAACTGACAATTCTAACAAAAGTGCGGCGGATAATGGAAGGACAACAATCAATGGTAATATGAAAAGTGTTCTGATAACTGTGATTTTTAGATAAAAATAACATTTAAAACCACACCAGTGTGCGGGTGCTATTAACACTCTCACAACAGTAACATGAAAAGTGTTCACATAACTGCGACCTTTGGCCAAAACTGACACTCATATCAATACAGGTGCACCGGGTGCAATGAAGACTACTAACCACGGCAACATGAAGAGTGTTCAGATCACAGCGAAATTTGGTCATAACGAACACTTAAATATACACTATTGCAGCTAGTGCTAGAAAGACGACCAACAATGTTTCCATGAGAAGGGTTCAGATAACAGCGACTTTGGCCAAAACTGACTCCTGAAACAACACGAGTACGGCGAGTGCTGGAAACCACACTACCAATAGTAACATGAAAAGTGTTCAGATAACAATGACTTTAGGCTATAACTGGCACTTGAAACAACCCAAGTGCGGTGGGTGCTGGATAGACTACTAGCAATGGTAACATGAATAGTGTTCAGATAACAGCGACTTTTAGCTAACTGACACTTAACAACACAAATGCGCCAGAAAATTTAAAGATTACAAACAATGGTGAAATAAAAAGGGTTCAGACAACAACGACTTCTGGACACAACTGACATTTCAATCATTTTAAGTGCAGCGAGTCCTAGAAAGACTACTAACAAGGGTTACATGAATAGTGTTCAGATAACAACAACTTTTGGCTAAAACTGACACTACTAACAACACAAGTGCGACGGATAATAGAAAGACTACAAAAAATTGTAATATGAAAAAGTGTTCAAATAACAGTGATTTGGTCAAAACTGACACTTGAAACAACACAAGTACGGCGAGTGCTATTAACTCTACTAGCAACAGTAACATGGAAAGTGTTCCGATAAGAGTGACTTTTTGCCAACACTGACACTCAAAACAACACAAGTAAGGCGGGTGTTGGAAAGACTACAAGCAATGGTAATATAAAAAGTGTTCACATGAATGGGACTTTTGACCAAAACTGACGCTTGAAACAAGACAGGAGCGGCGGGTGCTGGATTGTCTACTTACAGTGGTAGCATGATAAGTGGGCAGATAACAGCGACTTTTAGCGAAAACGAACACCTAAAACAACGCACTAGTGCGGCGGGTGCTTTAAAGACGACCAACAATGGTACCATGAAAAGTCTTCAGATAACCGCGACTTTTGGCCCAAACTGAAACTTAGACCGCACACAAGTGCGGCGGATGTTATCAAGACTACTAACAACGGTAAATAAAAATTGTTCTGATAATATTGACTTCCTGCAAAATCTGACACTTGCATCAACACAAGTTCGACGGTTGCTAGAAAGAAAACTAACAATGGTAACATGAAAAGTGTTCAGATAACTGCGACTTCTGGCCAGAACTGACACCTAAAACAACATAAGTGCTGCTGGTCCTAGGAAGACTGTAAACAATGGGAGCACGAAAAGTGTTCGGATGACTGACTTTTGACCCCAACTGACAATTAAAACAACACAAGTGCGGCGGCTGCTATTACCACTCTAACAACAGTGACATGAAAATGGTTCAGATAACAGCGACTTAGCGACTTCTTGCAATTACTGACACATAAAACAAAATAAGTGCTGTGGGTTCTAGGAAGACTATTAACAATGATAATATTGAAAGTGTCCAGATAACTACGTCTTTTAGCCAAAACTAACACTTAAAAGCACACAAATGCAGCGGATAATAGAAAGACTACAAACAATGGTAATTTGAAAAGTGTACAAATAACAGCAACTTTTAGGCTAAAACGAACACTTAAATGAACCCAAGTACAGCAAGGGTCAAAAACACTACTAACAATGGTAACATGAAAAATGTTCAGATAACTGCGATTTGTGGCCAAAACTGACACTTAAATCAACATAAGTGCTGCGGGTCATAGGACGTCTACTAACAATGGTAACATGAATGGTGTTCAGATAACAGCGACTTTCGGCCAAAACTGACACTTCTAAAAACACAAATGCGGCGGATAATGGAAGGACTACAAACAATGTATCATGAAAAGTGTTCAGATAACAGCGACTTCTGGCCAAAACTGACACCTAGACCCCACTCAAGCGGGTGCTATAAACACCACTGACAACGGTAACATGAAAAGAGTTCAGATAATAACGACCTATTGCAAAATCTGACACTTAAAACAACACAAGTTCGGTTTGTGCTAGAAAGAATACTAACAATGATAACATGAAAATTGTTCAGATAACAGCGACTTCTGGCCAAAACTGACACTTAAATCAACATAAGTACTGCGGGTTCTAAGATGACTGTAAACAATATTAACATGAAAAGTGTTCAGATAACTGAATTTTGGCCTAAACTCATATTTAAAACCACACAAGTGCGGCGGATAACAGAAAGACTACAAGCAATGGGAACATGAAATGTGCTCAGAATACAGCGACCTAAAGTGAAAACTGAAACTCAGACTCCACACAAGTGCGGCGGATGCAATAAACAATACCAACAATATATACAGATAGAGACAATAGGCCAGGCGCACCTCACACCCTTATACGCTCACACTCACACAACTTAGCCCTTTTGTGGTAAAGGGTCCGACCGGTACCCCCTCGACATACACTCTGGGTCACGAGTGCAGTCCGAAGATCCGTCGTCAGCAGCAGATCCAGACAGTTTTCACTGGTTTACCCCCGCCACGTCATAAAAGCCGGGCCCCCCCACGTACGACCATCCCGACAGCGGGGTGCAAAGGGCGGGAAAGCACATCAGAGCAGCGTCAAAATCAACCATTCACAACCATTCTCCACTCACGCCTGTTCATTTCACGCTCTCTCGCCACCTCCACATTCATGACACTCCTTCCCAACGCCTGCTTCACACCAACCATCCACCCAAACTTCGGTCTACCTCTAGGCCTGCGACCACTCGCCTCAGCATTCATCTCCCTTTTCACCAATCTCCTTTCATACATCCTCTCCATGTGCCCGAACCATCTCAGAACCCGCGAACCCACTCTGTCCTCCAACTTCTTCACCATCCCTGTTCTGTTTCGAATCACGTCGTTGGTGATCCGGTCTTTCAGCGTTACTCCAGCCATGCTCCTCAAACATTTCATCTCGAAAACATTCAATCTTCTTTCTCCTCTGCTCTCACCCCCCAAGCCTCAGCTCCGTAGATCTCAGTTGGGACGACAACACCCTATTACAGCCCTCTCTTTGCTTCCATCCCCAACGTCCTAGAGCTCATTACACTCTTCGGTGCTGTTTAGTAACATGAAAAGTGTTCAGATAATATCGACTTTTGGCAAAATCTGACATGTAAATCCACACAAGTTCGGCGGGTGCTAGAAAGAATACTGACGATAGTAACATGAAAAGTGTTCAGATAACATCGACTGGTGTGCAAAACTGACACTTATATCCACATAAGTACTGCTGGGGGTTAAGAAGACTATAAACAATAGCACATGAAAAGTGTTCTGAAAACTGACTTCTGACGAAAACTAACAATCAAAACCACACATGTGCGGTGGGTGCTAGTACCACTCTAACAACAGAAACATTAACAATGGTCAGATAACAGCGACTTTTGGCCAAAACTGACACTTGAATAAGCAAAATTGCTGTGGGTCCGAGGAAAACTACCAACAATAGGAACATGAAAAGTGTTCTGATAACTCTGATTTTTAGCCAAAACTGACACTTAAAACCACACCAGTGTAGCGGTTGCTATTAACACTCTCACAACAGAAACATTATAAGTGTTCACATATATACGACCCATGGCCAAATTTGACAGTTAAAACCACACAAGTGTGGCGGGTGCTAGAAAGACTACATTCAACGGTAACATGATAAGTAAGCAGATAACAGCGATTTTGTCCAAAACTGACGCTTGAAACAACACATGTACGGCGAGTGCTGGAATCTCCACTAACAACGGTAACATG
This sequence comes from Gammarus roeselii, assembly GCA_016164225.1. NCBI lineage: Eukaryota > Metazoa > Arthropoda > Malacostraca > Amphipoda > Gammaridae > Gammarus > Gammarus roeselii. Next base: position 3,927 of record SDVV010012797.1, on the reverse strand, counting down.
AAAGGTGTTCATATAAAAGCGACCACAGGCTATGACTGGCACTTAAAACAACACATGTGCGGCGGGTGCTGGATAGACTACAAACAATGGTAACATGAATAGTGTTCAGATGACAGCGACTTTTGGCCAACTGACACTTCTAACAACACAAGTGCTGCGGAAAATAGAAAGACTACAAACAATGGTAACATAAAAAGTGTTCAGATAACAGCGCCTTCTGGACACAACTGACACTTCAATAATCTTAAGTGCGGCGGGTCCTAGGGTGACTCCTAACAACGGTTACATGAATAGTGTTCAGACAACAACGACTTTTGGCTATTACTGACACTTCTAACAACACAAGTGCGGCGGTTAATAGACAGACTACAAACAATGGTGTTATGAAAAGTGTGGATTTGCCAAAAAATGACACTTGAAACAACACATGTACTGCGAGTGCTATTAATACTGCTAGCAACAGCAACATGAAAAGAGTTCAGATAAGAGCGACTTTTCGCCAACACTGACACTTAAAACAACACAAGTAAGGTGGGTGCTGGATAGACTACAAACAATGGTAATTTGAAAAGTGTTCAGATAACAGGGACTTTTGGCCAAAACTAACACTTAAAACAAGACATGAGCGGCGGGTACTGGAATGTCTACTTACAGTGGTAACATGAAAAGTGGGCAGATAACAGCGACTTTTGGCCAAAACTGACGCCTAAATTAACGCACTAGTGCGACGGGTGCTAGAGAGACGACCAACAATGGTAGCATGAAAAGTCTTCAGATAACAGCAATTTTAGGTCAAAACTGAAACTTCTAACAACACAAGTACGGCGGATATTGGATAGACTACAAACAAAGGTATTATGAAAAGTGTTCAGATACCCGCGATTTCTGGCCGAAACTGACACTTAGACCCCACACAAGTGCGGCGGATGCTATAAACAAAAGTGTTCAGATAACAGAGATTTCTGGAGAAAACTGACACTTCAATCATCTTAAATACGACGGGTCCTAGGAATACTACTAACGTTGGTTGCATGAATAGTGTTCAAATAATAGCGACTTTTTGCTAAAACACACTTTTAACAAAACAAGTAATGCGAATGAAAGATATACTACAAACAATGGTATTTTGAAAAGTGTTCAGATAACAGTGACTTTAGGCCAAAACTAACACTTAGAACCACACAAGTGCTGCGGGTGCTATTAACACGACTAACAACAGTAACATGGAAAGTGTTCAGATAGCAGAGACTTTTGTCCAAAACTGACACTCAAAACAACACAAGTAAGTCAATTGCAGGAAAGACTACTATGGTATTATGAAAAGTGTTCAGATAACAGGGATTTTTGGCCAAAACTGACACTTAAAGCAAGACAAGAGCGGCGGGTGCTGGAAAGTCTACTTACAGTGGCAATGGGAAAAGTGGGCAGATTACAGCGACTATTGGCTAAAACTGACACTTATATCAACACAAGTGCGACGGGTGCAAGAAAGACGACTCATAATGGTCACATGAAAAGTGTGCAGATAAATGCTTTTTTGGCCATACCTGACACTTAAAACCACACAAGTGAGGCGGATGTTATAAACACTGCTAGCGACGGAAACATGAAAAGTGTTCTGATACCGTCGACTTTTGGCAAAAACTGACGCTTCTAACAACAAAAGTGAGGCGGATAATAGAAAGACTACAAACAATGGTAGTAGAAAAAAAAAACGATAACATTGACTTCTGGCCTAAAGTGACACGTGCAAAAACACAAGTTCGGCGAGTGCTGGAAACCCTACCATCAACGGTAACATGAAAAGTGTTCAGATATCAGCGACTTCTGTCCAAAACTGACACTTGAATCAACGTAAGGGCGACAGGTCCTAGGAAGATCACTAACAATGGTAACATTGTGTTCAGATAACAGCGACTTTTGGTCAAAACTGACACACAACACAAGTTCGACGGGTGCTAGAATACTGATAGTGGTAGCATGAAAAGTATTCAGCTAACTGCGACTTCTGGCCACAACTGACACTTGATTCATCATAAGTGCGGCGGGTCCTAGGAAGACTGTAAACAATTTTATCATGAAATGTGTTCTGATAACCGACTTTTGGTCATAACTGACATTTAAAACCACACAAGTGCGGCGGGTGCTATTAACACTCCAACAACAGTAACAGGAAAAATGTTTGGATAACAGCGACTTTAGGCCATAACTAAAACTTAAAACAACACAAGTGCCGCGACGGCTAGATTGACTACTAACAATGGTATCATGAATAGTGTTGAGATAACAGCGACTTTTGTTCAAAAATGACATTTCTAACAACACAAGTGCGATGGATAATAGAAAAACTACTAACAATGGTAATATAAAAAGTTTTCAGATAACAGCGACTTTCGACTATAACTGACACTTGAATCAACAACAAGTACGACGAGCACTGGAAACACTACTAACAATGATAACATGAAAAGTGTCCAGATAACAGCGACTTTTGGCCAAAACTGACATTCGAATCAACGTTTTTGTTGCGGGGCCTAAGAGGACTACAAAGAATGGAAACATGAAAAGTGTTCAGATAAATGTGACTTTTGCCAAAACTGACACCTGAAACCACGCAAGTTCGGCCGGTGCTATTAACACTGCCACCAACAGTAACATGACAGATGTTCAGAAAACAGCGACTTTTGGCCAAAACTGACACTCAAAACAATACAAGTGCGGCGTGTGCTGGAAAGACTATACTTACTATGGTAACATGAATAGTGTTCAGATTCCAGCAACTTTTAGCCAAAACTGACAATTAGAATACAAGTGCGACGGGTGCTTGGAAGACTAATTACAATGGTAACATGAAAAGTTTTAGGATAACAGCGACTTTTGACCAACACTGACACTTATATCAACACAAGTGCGCCGGGTGCAAGGAAAACTACTTATAATGGGAACATGAAAAGTGTGCAGATAACTGCAACTTTAGGCCATCACTTACACTCAAAACCGCACCAGTGCAGCGGATGCTACAAACACTACTGACGACGGAAACATGTAACGTGTTCAGATAACATAAGCTTTTGGCTCAACTGACACTTGAATCAAAAAAGTGCTGTGGGTCCTAGGACGACTACTAACAATGGTAACCTGAAAAGTGTGCTAATAATTGCTAATTTTGGCCATAACTGACAATAAAAACCACGCAAGTGCGGCGGATGCTACAATCAAACAGCGGAATCATGAAAATTGTTCAGATAACATCAGTTTTTGGCCAAAATTGACACTTAAGTCAACACAAGTGTGGCTAGTGCTAGAAAGATTACTAACAATGCACAAAAAAATAGACTCGTCGTTTTGACTAGTTTAAGCTGGTCACCATTTGTCCCAAAACCGACAAGGCCAAATGAGTCTATTTGCCTAGTGTTCTGTCAAAGCTAGTCCAAATGACTAGTCGTCTACATACGGCAGCTGCAGTTGTTGTCGTTGCTGTTGTGGTGGCTACCACAGCTGCCCCGGCTGCCCTTGCTCCCGCAGCCGCCGCTGCTACCGCTGCTGCCGCTGCTGCCACTGCTGCCGCTGCTGCCGCCGCTGTTGTCGCTGCTGCCGCCGCTGTTGCCGCTGCTGCCGCTGCAGCCGCTGCTGCCGCTGCTACCGCTGCTACCGCTGCTACCGCTGATGCCACTGCTGCTGCTGCTGCCGCTGATGCCACTTCTGTCGCTGCTGCTGCCGTTTTTGTCACTGATGTTACCACTGATGCTGCCACTGATGCTGCCTCTGATGCTGCCTCCGCTGCCGTTGCTGTCACTGCTGCCGCTGCTACAGCTGCTGCCGCTGCTGCCACTGCTGCCGCTACTGCCTCTGCTGCCCTTGCTGCTGCTGCTGCTGCTGTCACTGCTGCCGCTGCTGCCGCTGCTACCACTGACGCCGCTGCTTCCG
>SDVV010012796.1:0-15335 GCA_016164225.1 Gammarus roeselii | reverse complement strand
ACTATCTCGTAGTCATCACAGGAAGTATCACCGCCTTTAATCCGGAGTTCGATTCCACAACGTAAACTGCAATTTCTCAAAGCTCGAAGCAGCTTTGACGTTGGAATTTTCACATCATAATCCCTTGATAAACTTGGAATTAGCTTCAATCTGGCTGGGCATATGATATAAACGAATTTAAATTGGTATCTGAACCTAGTCCATCAGTCATTTTGAGAAGGTTGACTAACAGAGTCATGGTCCCGGAATTAGGGAGTGTAGCAAAGCAAAGATGCCAAATGAAAATTTCTCGCGCGCATCAGGGAAATTGAAACACCAGTTTTAATCAATCCACATGTATTGAAGGAGAAGAATGATTCATCCAAACTACCAGTTTAAACAATGTGCTATCTCTTCTGTCGCTTTCAGCATGGGACAACCTTTTCTTCCCGAGTTATCTTGGTAAGAGAAATGGTTCATGTCTCCTCTAGCACGATGTTTTCTCAGCGCCGTAGAAACAAATAATTTGTTTACGGAAGAAATAATCTACAAAGGTAAGCGGGGCGGGTATTGCTATGGCAACGGCAGTTTTTGCTGTTCCGTTGCCGATCGTGCCCTGTTAACAGACTGTTTGGGAGGAAAATAATATGCAACGATTCCACCGAAAATAATATTTGAATGTTGTCAGAAAAACAGGGATGTATGGTCAGACTTTACCATTAAAATCTATTTTACACCGACCAGTGTTTAACTAATTTTTTGTGAAACCCTGTCTCATTCATCAATAAGAAGAACGGTAATCCACTAACCTTTTGACGACAATATCTTATTTTTGGACGCTTGAATAATCCTTAATAAAATGTACTTCCCTATTTATGACACCACATGACGCCAGAAACTGGGATGGTTAAATATTTATGGAGGTGGTTTCAGAATGAATCGGTGAGCAAACTTTGTGGTTTGTGTAGTTCATTCATTTGACAGTTAGCGATGGTGTCCGCAGTTTTAGCATTACACTTTTTAATCTGACATTGATTTCTGTTGTTGTAACTTTGGTCTAGCAATTTGATTTTGGATTTCGAGACGCTACGATTTACTTCTTACTCGCAGTTATATTTCATAACATTTTAGTGGTAAAAGGTTTACTATATTTGGGACAATGCTGCTGTGAACTTGGACATTGAGCTGTCGAGCTGCTAGCTCGTTTGTCGGGCTGGTGAAGGAACTACCGGGCTGGAGGCTGAAATGTCAAGGTGCAGGCTGGGCTGTCAAGCCGACTGCTGATCAGCAGAGCCGGAAGCTAGACTGACTAAGAGGAGGCTGAATTGTCGACCTGGAAAATGATACGTCGAGCTTTTATCTAAACATGCAATGCACATAAAAAAACACATTAGAGAAAAAATGTTTATTGGGTTGTATCTCCCATGCAAGTTTTAATCCTCTTTTTCGAAGCATTGGCATAAAATTTGTGCTTGGCAATCCTTCAAAATTAGGGAAATATTTCCAGAAAATAGTTAAAGGGAGTTACATGAAGATCGGTGAATATTTATCAAAAATAAGTCAGATTTGTTTGTAGTTGGCACTTATTAATGTTAAAATTTTACCTCATCTTTGTATTTTTGAATTCTTAACCGGTATAACTATCAATGAGATCCTCCATCATTAATATGTAACCATTTATTTCAGCTACTTCATCTTCATATCAAAACTAACAAATCGGGTCCCTATGTTGCTTATATCCCATTGTTACCGTTCCTTTGGTTCAAACCTGCATTATATTGCTTAAATAAGGTTATCAACTGCCATTCGACAGACTTTCTGAAGCAAACAAAAACCCTCATGCTAACAAAAAATCAATTTATATAGACATATTTTCGAACCGATCGGGTCATGTAAATCCTTTTTTGCATCGAACAACTGGTCGAGTCCTGGATAAATATCCCCAGCCTTTTGAATGATTGCTGCAATGATGGGCCGACATCCAGAACGACCAGGTTGTTTATATGATGATAAGGTCGTTTCCACTACGAATTGAGATTTATGAATATCTTAGATTGCCTGTAGGCAAATAAGCGGAGGTAGAAAATTTTAATACATAATTGATATGTCCGTTGAAATGACCGGTCTCCAGGATATGACGCTTGATGAGATTTGGCCCAAAGGCTTGTTACGATGTTTATCTCAACAGTAGTGGTAATTCAATTTTTCATGTCCATCGTTATGACATGAGCCAAACCCTTGCAATCATTCGATTTTTTTTTTATCATTGTAGTGGTGTAGCACTGCTATCAACTTCATAAAAATTGTTATATGATTGTCTAACATGTGCTATGTTTGTTGCAGGAATGAGTGGTCAGTAATCAAAGTATTACCAGAATACAGCAAATATGCAAGCACCTTTGATACGCTGGCTACGGGCGCGGCACGACGATCACGAAGATTTGTTAACAGTATTGTGCTATTATTTTATTGTAGAAGTAGACAATCACTTCAAAATTTCCGGGTGCACACAATCAACTTCCTATGAAATGCTACCCTACGAAACATCTCAATCGGCCTTCCCTAGCGCGGGCCTACAATATATTGCGGGGAAGTGAAGTGTTTCCACAAGGGTCCCTCGGACGGATCATTTGCGTCCCGTGCTTCATTAGGACTGCATTCTATAGTCCCACCCACAACCTCCTCATACACACCTATACCATTTATTTTACAGGTCCATGAACGGAACAGTTCATCACGATGAAAATTTGCACAGGTCAGAAAATTATTCCATTAGGAAAATGAAATGATTGGCTGGAAAACTCGCTTGAAAACTGCATTTATCCCAGTGAAAAAAAATGAGAAAAATACCTCATATAAATTAAACACGCTGTTGGGAAAAATGAATCTTTTAATATCCCATCGTGAAGAAAGTTACGCACCTGTGTTATTATTATTATAATTAAATCATTTTTTTCCATCGTCTGGCAATGGGTTTTCAATTTATCTTATATTACGCATACAATTTCATTATCATGTACACTATTTGAATAAATGTAAACGAAAGTTCAATTGAATTCGGCGCAGCTCATCGCTAGTGGGCCGCCGGTTCTTATTGTATGCAACAAATTATAAATTACAATATTATAATCAATGATCAACAGATAAAGCATTTATGAGGAAAGAATCGGGAATACCTGTTGTTGGGAAATCAATAATAAATGATTTCGGGCAATCATGAATACACAGGGTGGGGAATTCGCGAATACATGGGGTTGGGGCAATTACGAATTCTTAGGGTTTGGGGGGGGGGGGGGGGTAATCGCAATATACGGGGTTAGGAAATTCTGATAACTTGCGGGTATGAAACTAACATATTGGGTTATCATATTGTACAGATGGCTCTAAAAAGTTGTATGAATACAAACATAGGTGAATAGACGACATAAATTAAACATAAGTATTTACATAACACTGAATATCTGCACTTCAAGACCGCTGGGAAATGATTAAATAATTGACAATCACATTAATTCAAAACTGGGGAACAAACGTGGGGTGGATATGCTTCTGCTATAGAAGATAATGCACAATATAACTTTATGTGACAATGATTGTATCATAAAAATGGTACGGTTATTGGTAGATACAATTCAATTAATTATTTTCATATTGCAACAAATTATAAATTACAATATTTTAATCAATGATCAACAGATAACGTCTGAATGATCACCGTTCACAAAAGTATTGAACGGGCAGATTCGGCACGAAGTGTACGTAAAATATATTTTACTTTGAAAGAGCTACAAAAATTAATCGAATGTATTGGAAAAACATACACTGCGTTCTCAGATGATTCAGTCTTGTGATTTTCTTTTCAATACCAAGTAAGTGTGTATCAATGTTAGACAATGATCCACCCTCTTATCACTACAATGTGATTCAACCATCATGCAGTAGTACGTAAGTGTGTATTAATATTAGACATTGAGCCACCCTCCTATCACTGCAATGTGATTTAACCGTCATGCAGTAGTACTCATCTATTAACGTTATTGTCTATTGCAGAGACATTTTCGAATATTTGGCGGTGACGCCTTCTGTTACATAAACATGGTTTTGCCAAAATAAATTTAGCAATATAAATTCATATAGCAATTTATTCAGAGTATATCAACTGCCATACGATAGACTTTCTGAAGCCACCCATAACTCGTATGCTTCAAAAATGTAATTTATGCACAACGACTTTCAAGCCGATCGGGTTATGGAAAGTCCTTGCAGCATCTATCAACCCATTGATATCTCGAAGAATATTTTCAGCCTTTCGAATTATTTCTGCAATGATAGGCCCGACATTCGAAATGACCAGGCTGTTAATATGATGAGGAAGTTGTTTCCCCAACGACTGGAGATTTACAAATATTTTGAATCGGCTGAAGGCAAATAAACGGAGGTAGAAAATTCGGATTCATTATTGAAATATCCTTTAGAAAAACATGATGCATGATGATCTTCGGCCTAGAATCCAGCTTGTTGCAATGAGAATTCTATGAGCAGTGGAGAATTTTGTTTTTCATGTCCATCATCATAATATAAAGAAACTATTCAATCCTTCGATGAATTATTTATCATTAAAATGTTACATCATAACTATTATCTATTATCCATTATTATTATCCATTGATTTTCAGAAAATTATTTTCTTTTTTTCCAGGATTGAGCGGTTAGTGATCGAAGTATTACTCTTATACAGCATAGATACTAGCAACCCTGATGCGTTGGCTACGGGGGCCCAACACAAAATCTAGAGAATTTTTCAACAATAATGCGGCAATAATAAATTGTAGATGTAGACAATCACTTCCACATTTCCGGGTGCAGACAATCAACTTTAAAAGAAATGCTTCCCTACGAAACACGATCAAATGTAACAAAAATACATGTGACCATGCAAAAAGTGAAAACACGTTCTCTAACTTTCTGAAAATTGCAGCATTATGCAGAAATAGACTCACTTTGATATCTTACAAACGGATCTTGAGTTTGAATTTTTTTCAGAATTTATAGTGTTGAGGTCCTAGCACGAATAGAGCATCGAAGAAGACTGGTTGCTTCATTAAGTGGCAACGTTGCCAGCAAAAATCATCGGTATACAAAAACTCAAAGAAATTGAACGGGTAAATGCTGTGCAATTTCGTGTCACTTTTGACACAATCTTCAAGCACACTGATGCACAACGAAGTTCCATTAACGTTGGCCGCGTTGGTGACATATCCTTTTATTGCGCTATTGACCACAGTTGCAAGGTGTTCAACTTGCGCTGCTCGAGGCTCAACTGCAAAAAAGCTTCGTCCCCAACATGGTAAGAATCAATGGACGACACCGAGTTTATATGTTAAAAAACTGTGCCTTAGATTCCAAGCACATCTCCTTACTCATTACCATGAATATAAACGTTACATAAACACGTACACTAAGCTGATTACTATACTGGCAAAAATCACATTCAAAATCTAATTGAGACCTCACTATGATAGCAAAGAAGTCTGGAAAATCATTAGTAACCTACTGGAATATTTTTACCAGAGTAATTAGGATTCTATTATTTTTGACGATGAGGTCATCACTGATCAACAAACGATCTCAAATTTTGAAATTGTCATTTCTAATGTGTTTTTGGTACCCTACGTCAATCTATTATTAGCGACAAATGCAATTTCCGAACAGTCACCGGAGTAGAACCAATTGTAAATGGTTTACAAATTTGTTGCAGCACTGGTTGGGAAATATCCCAACCAATGAAATAATTGAAATATCTGAAATGACTGTTGCTCCCTTGATCCAACTCGTCAATAAATCATTCTAGTGGATAATTGTGTTGTTTCGTAGCTTGGTTCGGGCTTCGGCGTTGAATCCAGCCTGGCACAGGCGAACACCGCGCAGTTGTTACCGGCCTGAAGCGAGCCAACATCGAATAACTTCTGGTCACGCGGTGCAGCGACCAGCAAACCGTTGCTATTCTTCACATGAAGTGCTGCCAGGTACCATTAATATTTAGTATTGTCTGCAATCAAATTAAAATTGGCTAGATGTTCTTAACCAGTGGTTTTTCTTCACTGAATACTCGGTTTTGATCCCTGCGTGATAGTAACTCGCTGGTTTATCCGACGTATCATTGTGAGTTCCATCAAAACTATTTGTGTTAAGCATTCATTCACAGTTTCATGTTAATATGATTGGCAGGCAATGAAATCGGGTTATCAGTCCTAAAAGGAAACATTGTTGATAGATCAACGTAATGTTGATTCTTCAACATTATTTAAAAGAATACGATTCAAAACATAATATTTTATCCGTTTACTGCGCTAGCATGTCTTTTTAATTTTTTTCCCCAAAGAGACACTTATTATCCCTTATATTTGGGGCAAAACAAATGTTATTAAATAGTTATAGGAGTGTTACTAACAACTTTTAATACCTTCAAAGGTTATATAAAAACATACTACTGACAAGCTGCATAGAAGATTGGAACGTCGATTCATGGAAATTCTTTTTCTTGTCACAGTGAATGGAACAGCGTTACGTTCCTTTATGATGTTCTGATTGGAGAAAATTGGTCAACATAAGTAAGAAAACAATTTTCAGAAAATATAATAAAACATGAAAGACGGTAAGAATTATATATCCATATCTGCGAGAACATTTCTAAAATATGCAAATACCCAATGGTAAGCCAGTCCGTCAAATATTGGTGATTGTTATGCACTCACTCATTTAATATAAATAATTTATTTCATTGACGTAAGATTAGTCAAATGGTGGAACTCAGAGTGGTGCAACTTCAATTGCTTGAACAGGTTTTTCAATGATACAACGAATACCATCAGAACGTTGAACATCCTCGAAGGGAGCAAAGAAACAGTTCCTAACCTTCCCGCCTTCCCCATATTTACTCCCTCCTCCTCTCTCTCTTCACTCATCTCTTTATGGTACGGAGACACCATTATCGCCCCTGCCATTACTCTTCATCTCTTTATGGGACGGAGACACCATTATCGCTCCTGCCATTACTCCTCATCTCTTTATGGGACGGCGACACCAGTATCGTCCCTGCCATTACTCCTCATCTTTTTATGGGACAGATACACCATTATCGCCCCTGCTATTACTCCTCATCTCTTCATGGAACAGGGACGCCATTATCCCCCCTGGCATTACTCCTAATCTCTTTAAGGAGCAGAGACACCATTATCGCCTCTGGCATCAAACCTCATCTCTTTATGGGACAGATACACCATTATCGCCCCTGCTATTACTCCTCATCTATTTATGGAACAGGGACGCCATTATCCCCCCTGGCTTTACTCCTAATCTCTTCATGGGGCAGAGACACCATTATCGCCTCTGGCATTAAACCTCATCTCTTTATGGGACAGAGACACCATTATCGCCCCTGACATTACTCCTCATTTATTTATGGGACAGAGACACCAATATCGCCCCTGCTATTACTCCTCATCTCTTTATGGGACGGAGACACCATTATCGCCCCTGCCATTACTCCTCATATATTTATGGGACGGAGACACCATTATCGCCCCTGCCATTACTCATCATCTCTTTATGGGATAGAGACACCATTATCGCCCCTGTCATTACTCCTCATCTTTTTATGTGACGGAGACACCATTATCGCTCCTGCCATTACTCCTCATCTCTTTATGGGACAGATACACCACTATCGCCCTTGCCATTACTTCTCATCTCTTTATGGGACAGAGACACCATTATCGCTCCTGCTATTACTCCTCATCTCTTTATGGGACAGAGACACCACTATCGCCCCTGCTTTTACTCCTCATTTTTTTATAGGACGGAGACATCATTATCGCTCCTGCCATTACTCCTCATCTTTTTATGGGACAGATACACCACTATCGCCCGTGCCATTACTCCTCATCTCTTTATGGGACAGAGACACCATTATCGCCCCTGGCATTACTCATCATCTCTTTATGGGACAGAGACACCATTATCGCCCCTGCCATTACTCTGGAATGACTTATGAAATTGCAAGCCCTTTTGTGAAGCAGTGGGACGGCCTCACCTGCACTCTTGATGTTATGATATAATTTGAAAGTCACGAATTCTCATGCTTAATCATTTGTTCGTTAAATGCAAATCTTAGGATCTTCCTACATCTTGATGTGAAAAATTGTTGGGGAGATTTTCAAGTCCGTGACATTTTGTGTACGGTAGAACATTTCAAAACATTTTAACTCCCACCATGCAATTGATTCGTCACAAAACTTTGCGCAGTCATTTTTTTGCGATCATCTTCAGTGAAAAAATATTATACATTATTTCTTACTACTGATCAAAACTAACGGTGCATGGCATTCCAATGAATGAGAAACGATCAGTTTATGTAGACATTGGAAATGAAGCTAATCAAATTGAAAAGCTGGCAGCGTCATCAATAAGAGCTGCAGGAAGGAAATCCTAATAATGGAGTACGGGCAAAATTTAAAACGATTGAAGATTTATCCCAAATTTATTAAGGAAGGTACATATTATATAATTGATTAAACTACTTCTACGGGTTTCGTAGAAGATTACGATCCATTTCACTCATTGTAGTAACACGACAGCTTGGGGACCAACCAAGTAGTGTTAAATACGTTGAGCATCAATTTAAAATTAGGTCAAATCCAATCAAGCTGAGCAAGAATCCGAATACATGACAGAATAAACCGCACTGCTCCCACTAACAATTGCGCGTAGGGAGTTGGACTTGAATGTGGAAGTTGGTGAAATAATTGTTTAGTAAGAGGTACTTTATTAGTGGCGTACCGTATCTCCATAGAGAAGAACTTTGCAGTCTTTGCCTGCAGCGGAACCAAATTGCACCCAATCTGTTTTTTTTCCATGATATTATTTTGCGCTGCTATGATTTCTACACGTCAAGCACAAGTCGTGGTGCAGGCCTGCGATCACTAAGCAATGACTCCAGGTGGAGTTTAGCATTAACTGTAGTTACTCGCCCTGACTTTCAGAGTTGTTGTTATGCAGAAACGATAGTTAGCTGCTCTGATATGTATTTCATGCATGTCAACTCCGAGGCATATGGCAAGTAAGAGGCATATCGCTACATTCGTAATTTTGCTGCAAATGTCAATTTGCCGTGTAATATGTAGAACTTAGATTTAGAGATGGAATATGGCGGATTGCTATTAACCAACTAAAATTTATTACAATCCTCCAGACCAAATGTTGATTGCCTGAAAGTACGAGCAAGGAAAATGCATACAGCCTCTAGGAACGAATTGAAAACTTGAATAATCTCTTCCTGGAGGCAGTATGTAACAGTGAGGGATACGAACTATCTCCACTGAATGAAAGATGGGACAGAATACTGCATGTGCAGGAAGATCCCGATATTAATAGGAATAATGTTTGACTATTACCCATTATTTGCGGGTAGTTGTCAGGTTGAGAGGCGACCCCGAGGATGTTCACTGATAGTTGGCTCTATCCTAAACCTCTCCAAGAAAGGGACATAAAAGGTATTTTAAGCACGCTTTTCTCAAACTTATTCTGTAAATTGTTGTCGTTTATTTCAATATTGCTCTGTCTCCACGCGTGCATTTTTTTGGACGATATTTTTATATATTGATAGAAATGTTTTCCTGTTGAACACATTTTCTGCTGTAACCATTATTTTACCGTCGAGTGCCTCGATAAACATAATAATAATAATTATTATTATTTAATAAACTTGTTTCTTCTGAATAGAATCCCCCGTTTTTAATTAAAAACTGGCCCGATACATATATTCATCATTTCTATTGGAAGTATGAAAGTTATTAAGGGGCAACCAGAGCTATCCAAATCAAATGTGATTTCAGGCTTCACGAGAGTGGGTGAAATACGATGAAATTCCACACTTGTTAGAACTATATTTTTTGCTTGAACATTCTACCATATTATTATACCTATTGCGCTGTCTCAGGAAAATAATAACGTCCGTGAAGAATCTGGCAGACAGCCAAGCTTCCTACATAAATTACTCCATTTAGAATTGATGTCATCTGCATTCAAATATTTGGATTGCTGTTCAATATAAAAACTATCTTTATAACATAACGCAGCAATAAAAACAGCATAGAGGTAACGAAGGATTCCCAGGTGCCTGCAGGTGTTTACAATGATCGTCAAACAACTTCTAGGCATTCAGAATAATATGAAACCGTCAACAAAGAGCCGCCGATGTGGTTTTACTGAGTTCACTTGCCATGTTTAATATACCAATGGAGTTGTTGTGTCGGGACACTCAACAATCTTGTTCCCTGCTTTGGACTCAAGAACTGATTGATGAGTATGGTTACCATCTTACTGTAAGTCTCAATTGAACATATGTGTGAGTTTGTCTCTGAAGGATCGGTTTCAAGGATAAGTTTTGAAACCCAATGAAGGGATTTATACATTTCTCTGTTTTCTTATAGTCTTTCAATATCCTGCAGGTGACGTCACATTTCTTTTAAATCCCACAAGTCGAGCATATTCTCTAAAGTCACATTTGTTGTTAAAGTATTTATCAACTGTATTTTGTTAAAGTATTTATCAAACTCCGCCCACGACACTCTCTGTTTGCCTGCTTGGGATTTCACCAAGCATTAATTTTGACAGTATTAAGAATACATAATCATTCATACGATACTTCGGATTTCTAAAAAATATATGTCCGCTGAATCCAGAGCTACATATCTTGACAGAAAAAAAATGCATTCAAATAGAGTCATTTAATGTACGTATCGAGTTATATGGTCTTCGTTGTGTATCCGTGGCTCCTAACTCGTTACACGTCATATTCACAATGCATTAAACCTTCTTTTCCACACCTAACCCTTAGCTGTTAGGAAACCTGGTAATTGAAATACTCAGCTTGAATCAGAATCTAGTCCCTTTCGAGGTCATTGTGTTTGAACTTTCACTAACAGTCTTCAAATCCCTGATTAATTAATACCCATTTCCAACTCTCACACACGCTACCGAACTAGACCGGAATGGATAAAATTTCTAGTGTACAGATTGAAACAAACTTCCCGTCATATTTATGACAGCCCCATGTCAAGCATCTTACTCACATATCAGCGAAAGTGTTGGATGTATGAAAAAATCCTCTCATTCCCGTACCACCGACTAGCCCATCCAATTTCCATACTGAGTTCATCTGCTTGATTGCAGTTGTGATTGCGTCGTGAGTCTGGAGCGTCTTTCAATGTCCCCAACAGTCATTGGAAAAGTTAGCGAGAGTTGTATATCTAGGTTATGGATTGGATTCAGCGGAGGAGGATCATCTCCGGTGATTCCAAAGGAGCGACTCAAGAGAGAGTGGAAGCTAGTGTGAGGAATTATTTTTCAATGGAACTGGTCATGGGCTGTGGTCATTTGATGAATATTTAATTAAATTTATGTTACGAACGCCGAAAGTCATTTACAGCAGGGGACAAACGTAAACAGCTCCTGCAAGGAAATTGTGCCGAAATGTTTTCTTTATTTGCTTCGCCAGTACACCGTCATTGTTATCAGCAGTTCCGTATGCCAATTGCTGTGGTTCTTTGGTTGACATAAATAACACAAAAATTATCATGCTAATTTTGCCTCAATTTCAGACCGTTTAATGATTTTCATCTACTGTCGTTTATCGCACGCTCCTCCTACTTATATTCTAAGACATTTCCTGTACTCTGATCGTATAACAACAAGGAATCATTGCCACCCAAGAATAGAAATATTTCGAATTGTTTTTCACAGCTATTACTTCCTGTCATATATGGATAAATTTTCCACAGTTAATTCCCATCCCGTTCATATATTTTCATTTTTTAATTTATCATCGCTAAAGGTGAATTCCCGGTTATCATTCCCCGTCAGACGGCACATTGCTGGGGTCGCGTTGATATCCTCGGGGGTAGTGAGCATCGACCATCAACAACTGATTTGACCAAGTGAAATCTTCTACGATGATTGTATGTTGATTTACTAGAGAATCTGAATAGGCTGGGTGCAACTTACACCACAGCAAATTGCGATTAATTAGGGTATTTAGGAAAAGATACCATGTATCTAGCATTCATATTCACGTCATACAATTCCAAAATTTGCAAGTCCTCAGAACAACATTGCAGAAATTTTAATAAATATGGAATCGTTGAAGAAACCAGAAGCGACATTAAAAACAGCTAGAATTTGGGACTACGACTGAACGTGGTCTGAACATTGGGCCTAAGATAACTTCTACTCATGATTGTGCTTTATTCAGGCGAAATCACCTACACTTGATTCCTGAATTACATTAAGTCTTCTTACATTATTATTAGATACATTTTTCCGCCTAGAATTTGTAATGTTACATTCTGAGTGGATCACATATTCCTAACAGATTAAATTTAAATAGTAACAAAATTTATTTTTCAGACTTCGGCCTAGAAGTATTATAAACTTCGGGATAATCGATAATATGAACCTCCACTGAAACATTTTTCCCAATGTTAATTGAGCGTCTTCAAATCTCTCGGAGCCTTTCGTACATCAAGACATTGACGCGTAGCTAAAACTGGGCCTCAAACACAGCTTAGAACGAAAGAAATTCAGTGAGGCGGATTTGATCAATGTGGAGAACATTAGAAATGTCGAATCATTTTAAAGAGAAACGAGGTCTATCAAAAGAAAACAATATCTGGCTCAGTCATAAAAAATGAAACTTGATTTATGTTAATTATTTTCCGGAACAATAAATCTCACATTTCCGAAATGTGAACCACTCACGACTTATTGCCCCTGTTTAGAAGTAGAGAGATTGGAAAAAAAATGAAGAAAAATCGAAAAGAAACGACTGAGATACGAATGAAGGGTGCGAAGAAAGGTCAACGTTTTCCCGGTATTGGGGTCACTCCTTGATTGGCATCATCCTGCCAGCTCCGGTATTGGTGTCACTCCTTAATTGGCATCATCCTGCCAGCTCCGGTATTGGTGCCACTCCTTGATTGGCATCATCCTGCCAGCTCCGGTATTGGTGTCACTCCTTGATTGGCATCATCCTGCCAGCCTCATTTTCTCGATCAATTTAATTAGTGCAGACGTTCCTTCGTGTGAAACGTATACCGAATTTCCATTAACTCAAACTGTGCAAGGATAATCCCCAATCGTTTTTCCTTTTCGTTGACAACGCTCATTTATTTTTACTACAGGCACGAGCACGGCCGCAGTGGTTCACAATCCCTGTACTTGATGGTGACTGCAGAAAAAAAAATCGATAGTGAAAGGCATCGATGGTAGATTAGCTGTAGATGTAGTAGCTATGGATCCCAAGATTGTCGTACACATTAACTGTGGTGTAACACATTAGTCACGATGTTGTTGATGTAACGGCACTGAACGATTATTAACAGAATCCATTATCCATTATCCATTCCGTTAGTAACCATCGCCTTTGTCTGTAGTGCCTCCGTCAGTCACTATCATCTTTGTCTTTAGTGCCTCCGTTAGTCACTATAATCTTTGTCTGTAGCGCACCCTTTAGTCACTATTACCTTTGCCTGTAGTGCAAGTACCCGTAACTATCAATTTTGTCTGTAATGCCTTCGTTAGTCCCTACCACCTTTGTATGTAGGGACTCCGTTAGTCACTATCACCTTCGTCTGTAGTGCTTCCGTGCGTCACTATCACCTTTGTCTGTAGTGCCTTCGTTGGTCACTCTCACCTTTGTCTGTAATGTCTCCGTTAATCACTATCAACTTTGTCTGTAGCCCTCATGTTAGTCAGTTTCACCTTTGTCTATTTTGCCTCCGTTAGTCACTATCACCTTTGTATGTGGTGCCTCCGTTAGTCACTATCACCATTGTCTTAAATGCCTCCGCTAGTCACTGTCAGCTTTGTCTGTAGTGCCTCCGTTAGTCACTATCACCTTTGTCTGTAGTGCCTCCGTAAGTCACTATCGCCTTTTTCTGTATCGCTTATGTTAGTCACTATCACGCTTGTCTGTAGTGTCTCACATAATTTTCCGAACACGTTATCTCCATTCTGATATTGTCTTGATGTTAAAAAATTGAGAACTTTATAAAGGCAGTTAAATTGTCATTATAAGACGTTTTTCAACAGCGTATTCATATTTTGATGCACGGGAGACGCCGTTCCAATACAGGATCCTCGAAGTCTTCATTAGAACATTTAGTGTTGACGTTCGTTTATCATAGTCAACCCAACAGTGATTGGGCGACGTCGTACCTTAGCAATACTTCAGATGCTCTAGAAAAGAGGATGAAGTGACGTCGGCTGATATCTGATTCTCATTTTAAAGTCAACTTTCATGGTATCAGATCCTCCTCCATTTTTCTGCCCATGATTGACGCTTCCTGTTATCTTGTATTGTACTTAATACAAGAAACATATATAGAGCATGTAAGTGTGTGAAGCAGCTTAGCGAAAATCTATCATTTAAAATTGTTTGTTACTTCAGAAAAAAAAAAAGAACAATCAAGATATATGTATGGAAATGGAACGACATATTCTCATATTTCAACATTGTGATCACAACATAAACGGATCAAACTGTCCTTTTATTTAGAGTACAAACAAATCAACACGAACTCCTAGTAAATCCTATCAGAGTATAAAATAAATGCAACGCGCAGAAATACGATTGTTACCTTTGATCACACGGCGTACTGAACCTCGATTCTAGTTCTAAGTTGAACGGTGCGTGAACAGCAACCAAAACTGATATGAGTTGTGAACAATTGAACATTCATGTACATTGTACAGCTGGGCTGTACATATTGGGTCACTGACCTCTCAATCAACGGGGTAATGTTTTTATTTTTAATCAGCGTGATTCTGTTGCGATGGTCAAATATTGTTTCGGCATTAGAGTGAACGTTGATTTCAATTTAAATTTTGATTAGAATGAAAAACAACAAATAAAACAGCGCCATGCCACAACATAGCCAGGACGGTGAGGCTGCTGTAAACCTACAAATATTTCAACTAACATACGTGAGTCAAGTCAAGTATTTGTCATGATATGCATTTGCTGCGAGGCCTCACACACAGTAAAGGCGACTCCCTCAACAAAGGTGACTAAGAGTGTCACTGACAACCTTATAATTTTAATCAAGCAACTAATGATGAACTTTTTAATTGACATGCAACATCGAGAAATAAAAATTCATTCTTATATGATTCAGTTCGACGGATGACATTTCTGCTCGGGTAGGACTGATGAATGAAGAGTTGATTAGCCTTCACCATTTAAAGTAAGGGTTCTGGAATATGTGACTTATGAATTTTGTGAGGTTTATACACGACAT
>SDVV010012795.1:0-15335 GCA_016164225.1 Gammarus roeselii | reverse complement strand
TAGTGTACCGTAGCGGGGTGGCTTAGTGTACCGTAGCGGGGTGGTTTAGTGTACCGTAGCGGGGTGGCTTAGTGTACCGTAGCGGGGTGGTTTAGTGTACCGTAGCGGGGTGGCTTAGTGTACCGTAGCGGGGTGGTTTAGTGTGCCGTAGCAGGGTGGTTTAGTGTACCGTAGCGGGGTGGATTAGTGTACCGTAGCGGGGTGGCTTAGTGTACCGTAGCGGGGTGGTTTAGTGTACCGCAGCGGGGTGGCTTAGTGTACCGTAGCGGGGTGGTTTAGTGTACCGTGCGGGGTGGCTTAGTGTACCGTAGCGGGGTGGCTTAGTGTACCGTAGCGGGGTGGTTTAGTGTACCGTAGCGGGGTGGTTTAGTGTACCGTAGCGGGGTGGTTTAGTGTACCGTAGCGGGGTGGTTTAGTGTACCGTAGCGGGGTAAAATTACAGGCGATCTCGTGACATGAGAAATGACTTAATGTATAATATTAGGGCGCACATTAAAATGATTTATTGCTAGCGCATCATAAATGATCATATATACTAGTACGTAAAATATGGTAAGGTACTTACCAGTAAGGTACTTGGCGTCCACATGATACAGTGCTATCGGGCACATGCGTCCAGTAAAATGAGGTATTTGACGTCCACATGATACACTGCTAGTGGGCACATGCGTCCAGTAAAATGAGGTATTTGACGTCCACATGATACAGTGCTAGTGGGCACATGCGTCCAGTAAAATGAGGTATTTGACGTCCACATGATACAGTGCTAGTGGGCACATGCGTCCAGTAAAATGAGGTATTTGACGTCCACATGATACAGTGCTAGTGGGCACATGCGTCCAGTAAAATGAGGTATTTGACGTCCACATGATACAGTGCTAGTGGGCACATGCGTCCAGTAAAATGAGGTATTTGACGTCCACATGATACAGTGCTAGTGGGCACATGCGTCCAGTAAAATGAGGTATTTGACGTCCACATGATACAGTGCTAGTGGGCACATGCGTCCAGTAAAATGAGGTATTTGACGTCCACATGATACAGTGCTAGTGGGCACATGCGTCCAGTAAAATGAGGTATTTGACGTCCACATGATACAGTGCTAGTGGGCACATGCGTCCAGTAAAATGAGGTATTTGACGTCCACATGATACAGTGCTAGTGGGCAAATGCGTTCAGTAAAAGGTTGATGTCCAATTGAGTCACAAATGTTGTTTATGGAATGATGCTGGCAAACCATATTTAACACGTGCATCACCTACGTCATTTTTATGTAGTGAAGCCGGCTAAACATTCTTGAACACATAAGCTAATTATTTTCTTCGAGAAACGTTACGTTTCACTGGAAGTGGTAAATAAAAGAACACTGTCACATGGGATAAATATCTCAGGTTTTAAATTTTTGATAAGTACCTGGTAGTTTGTATACGATCATTTGAATGGGGTGTGTTCTAGAAGTGCTTGTGTCTGTGGAAGTGCAGGTCATTGTTCATTTAATGACAGTCATGTGGGACTCCTCCAAAACACCCCAATTATGATGTAATTCCAAAACAAAATGTACACATTCATGCGTTACTATCCATGAATAACAGTTCCCATGGAAAGGTAGAGTGACATCTGATTATGGAGCATTGTGTTGACGTATATCCTTTTATCTCTGTTGCAGTCCAAGGTGTTTGAATCTGCTTGCTCAATGTATTGGGTTGACGTATATCCTTTTATCTCTGTTGCAGTCCAAGGTGTTGGAGTCTGCTTGCTCAATGCATTGTGTTGACGTATATCCTCTTATCTCTGTTGCAGTCCAAGATGTTGGAGTCTGTTGCTCAATGGATTGTGTTGACGTATATCCTCTTATCTCTGTTGCAGTCCAAGGTGTTGGAGTCTGTTGCTCAATGCATTGTGTTGACATATATCCTCTTATCTCTGTTGCTGTTCAAGGTGTTGGAGTCTGTTGCTCAATGCATTGTGTTGGCGTATATCCTCTTATCTCTGTTGCAGTCCAAGGTGTTTTAGTCTGCTTGCTCAATGCATTGTGTTGACGTATATCCTCTTACCTCTATTGCAGTCCAAGGTGTTGGAGTCTGTTGCTCAATGCATTGTGTTGACGTATATCCTCTTATCTCTTTTGCAGTCCAAGGTGTTTGAGTCTGCTTGCTCAATGCATTGTGTTTGCGTATATCCTCTTACCTCTATTGCAGTCCAAGGTGTTGGAGTCTGTTGCTCAATGCATGGTGTTGACGTATATCCTCTTATCTCTGTTGCAGTCCAAGGTGTTGGAGTCTGTTGCTCAATGCATTGTGTTGACGTATATCCTTTTATCTCTGTTGCAGTCCAAGGTGTTGGAGTCTGCTTGCTCAATGCATTGTGTTGACGTATATCCTCTTATCTCTGTTGCAGTCAAAGGTGTTTGAGTCTGCTTGCTCAATGCATTGTGTTGGCGTATATCCTCTTATCTCTGTTGCAGTCAAAGGTGTTTGAGTCTGCTTGCTCAATGCATTGTGTTGACGTATATCCTCTTATCTCTGTTGCAGTCCAAGGTGTTTGAGTCTGCTTGCTCAATGCAGCTTGTGATCAAAGCATGACCCAACTCAGTGAACTTAATTAAATGCGTATACAACGGCGACTGGCCATCATTTTGCTACTCGTCAACAGAGGTCGTTGTGCAAAGTGCTATTGGATATAGTTTAAGGAGTGTGGTGCATGTAGGTCTATTGTTAGGCTATTTGTATTTACGAACCATTGGCGACAGTGTTTTACAGTGGTGGAAAATTGTGATCCATTTCCATTTCTAACATAATTATTGTCGTAGTTAGGGAGTGATTATTTCGTATGTTTTAGATTAACAAGTGTGCAATATTTACTGTTAGGAATCACCGCTGCTGATCACAAACAGTGAGATCGGATAAATGTTGCAACCCTGTGCTCCTCTTTTAGAAGTGCATCATTTATTTGTTTATCTATAAAACATTTCTTTGTGCGTGTCTTGCTGTTTTTATCGGTAGGAGTTTGTCTATTTGTGTGTGGTAAATTCAATGTGATAGCGTGCATGAAACAAGCATAATTCAAGTGACTACGGCTGCATCTTTTGAAATGACGTGAAAATAAATGTTAGCTTGCTGAGCAGGTGGTTGAAACAGCTGACTGCTCATTCAACATTAAGGACGTGGTCAAGTTGACAAGAGTGTTGATTGCTATGTTGTCTCGACGTAGCCTGAAATTTACCACTCGGTGAAACACAGTGTTTTGTTTGCAGTAACAGTTATGTAATTCACAAAATAGTATGCAGATAATAATTAACTAGCTTGTATTATTTAGATGGCGTAACCAGTTCTGAAGGCCACTCGGGCACGACGAGATAAATTCGCTGACTGCAATGTTGCCAAAACAGCCTCTTCCTTTCAATAAGTGCCATGAGACCGATCACTTCTTGTTGACACACTTCCTGTGCCACATGTAATTTTGCAAAGTGCTGCATACTAATTTGTTTATACCGGCGTCAATAATGTCGTTCAGTTAGGAAGTTTAATTATCCTAGTGAGAAGAGCGTTTCTTCTAGAAGAATAAACCATTACACAAACGTGGGGAAAGCAGCACTCGTCGTGAAGTTTTCTGCCCCAAGTCCATCGCCGGGCTTCAGAGCCCCCGTCCCTCAGCCATGATGTCCGCCCCCTGCTCCATTGAGGCCTGCTTCCCCAGCAGCTGACACACCACTCCCCCTATGGTGACGAGGCATGGTGCGGCCCCCCCGCCAGGTGGTGACGGAGAGCGCTGGTAACGGAGGATGGTGGCAGACGGTCCGTGGTCAGCAGTATGCCACGGGGCGGTCATGATCCGGTGACTATCCTTGACCCTGGCGCTACCAACCTCAGGCATTCCTCAGACCTAGCCTCACAGGTCAGTACACCTCAGCACTCACACTTGACAATAAGCTAACTTGAGGTATAGTTTCATGCTCAGGCTTTCCTCAGACATAGCCTTACGTATCAGTTCTCCTCAACACTCACACTTGACAATAAGCTAACTTGAGGTATAATTTCATGCTCAGGCTCTCCTCGGACATAGCCTTACGGATCAGTACTCCTCTAAACTCCACCCACGGTTCATACAAAGGAGATCAAGGGAATAGAGCTATGCTATGTCGTTGTATCTTCCGACCTATAGGGCTTGTGTTCGACCAATCCTAATAGGTTAGTGCTCGTCGCCGCGCACCCTCTGTTGGTGAACAGTGGCGCTTGGGGATTTGCTTCCTGCTGAGTCCTTGTAGCAACTCTGAAATGAAGCTGTTTTTGATTTTTAAATTCAGGAAAGTGTTCATGGATTTATGGACGATTTCACACGGATCCAGTTTTCTTCGTTATATTGAACAACATTTCGCCTGACTGAATAAAGTTATAATGAAGCCTTTTTATTTTGCCTTTTTATATCATCGAATAATGACAATCAAAGAAAAAATGTGTTTACAGCACATAAACAAAGAAAAAAGTCTCCACACACTGAAGTTTCGCTTATTAGAGATAAATGTTAAGGTTTGATTCTGAAATAATTTAGACAAGCTTGAAATAATTTAGACAAGTTTGAAATAATTTAGACAAGTTTGAAATAATTTAGACAAGTTGGAATCTTTCCTAGTTTTGTTGACTAACAATCATTTGCGATGCTTAAACCTGCAGAATCCATTCACTGTGCAGCTATTAAAACAGTCTGGGAAAAAATATGTTATGAAACCTTAAAGCTGTCACGTGACCCTGCAATCGCCAGAGAAAAGCTTCAAACTGTTTCAATGCATTTTCAATGATCCAGGGAATAGGTGGTTCTGAAAGGAGCCACAAAAATGTTCACCATAGCCCTCGGTTCTCGTGTGATGTGCGCCTCGCTGTCTCTTCGTGTACTGCCAAATGAGGTCATTGATTTGAAGTTGAGTCTCGTGTCATACATGAATAGTCATCATGAATAGTCATCATGAATAGTCATCATGAATAGTCATCATGAATAGTCATCATGAATAGTCATACATGAATAGTCATCATGAATAGTCATACATGAATAGTCATCATGAATAGTCATACATGAATAGTCATCATGAATAGTCATCATGAATAGTAACTGATACACTGATACACATAACTGATACACATTGATTTGAAGTTGAGTATCGTGTCATACATGAATAGTCATCATGAATAGTCATACATGAATAGTCATCATGAATAGTCATCATGAATAGTCATCATGAATAGTCATCATGAATAGTCATACATGAATAGTCATCATGAATAGTCATCATGAATAGTCATCATGAATAGCATACATGAATAGTCATCATGAATAGTCATCATGAATAGTAACTGATACACTGATACACATAACTGATACACATTGATTTGAAGTTGAGTCTCGTGTCATACATGAATAGTCATCATGAATAGTAACTGATACACTGAAATGGAAGTGAGCTCGTCAAGGTCAAGATATGGTCCGGAGCATGCAAGGTCAAGTCTGAAATGAGAGTATAGGTCTGTCCTCTTAATACCAGGAATACACCTTAAACCTTGAACGCCCAGTAGGCATCACGTATCAAGAGCAAATATTTTCGTTGTAGGAACAAAAAATATTCTGAAAATTAGAGGCTTATTACTTATATCTGTTTTCTCTACTGATGCATGCAGTCACCGCCTGCTTTACTGAAGTTGAACAGGACTAAAACAACAACTGGCCGTCGTGTCTGTTCGGAGACCCTTTTTAACTTGTCTTGCACGTGTCAATAAGAGCAACACTTAGCCAACAACTCTTTATTTTGTGGTAGACAATTTAGCACACTCTATAGTTGATGAGTTACACTGTTTTTAGAAAAGTTGATTTGTTTCGAAGCAAATATCACAAGGGACTCTTGAATTATAAAAGAATTGTAAAGTATCATTGCCACGAAAACATTTTCTCTCATGTATAAACGATATATTGCGTCCAAAAATACATTATAAAAACACAATACGGGGTAATGGTAGGAGGGGAATACATTTCAAATAGTAAGATATGACCCATGTTTAATTTCTTGCCTAAGTTAAATCGATGAAATTGATGTATATGATATGACTTGTACATTTTTAAATTGATGTATATGATATGACTTGTACAATGTATACTCAATTCTAGTATTCTTCACATAATACATGCATCCAATTTTCTTTTCTGTGTACACTACTTGATTCTTCTATTCATGATATACGCTTTTTAGAATAATCACTAAGCTGCATTTATTTGTTTGCACCATAGATAACAGCTGATGTAGAAATCACTTCTTTACTGTCTTGATCATGAGTGCTGACAAGGTGTGCCTAGAGCTTAGAATATACTGCGAATGGTGTTCACTTTCATCTTGATTTTAGTAATAATTGTAGATTGAGTGTCGCTGGGTCAAGATTGTCATGGAACGATCGCAGCACCGCTTGATGATATAGATGATGGAAACCGAATGTCCTAGATGAGTACGTGTTTAAGAGTAGCGTTGTTTACGTGTGGAGGCTGCGGCTATGTTCTGTGTGCAAATGCCAGTAGTTTGTGGGCTGCAAATGTTGTTGTAGCAAGTAGTGTGTAGGCGAAAACTTTGTTGGTTGTTCAGTCAGGTGATGAGGCAGAACTTTACTTCATGGTGCTGATTAACATCGACGTAAGTTTTCTTTTGAAAGCATCACAGACTGACTCTCAACCGGAACACATGATTACGCTGTATTTGACCTGTGTGATGACATGCCACATATTAACCGGTGTGATGACATGCCACACCAATAACCGGTGTGATGACATGCCGCACCATTACCCGGTGTGATGACATGCCACACCAATAATCGGTGTGATGACATGCTCCACCATAAACTCTCCCTCTACCACACCATTAACCGGTGTGATGACATGCCACACTATTAACCGGTGTGATGACATTCCACACCATTAACCGGTGTGATGACATGCCACAGTATTAACCGGTGTGATGACATGTCACAACATTAACCGTTGTGATGACATGCCACAGTTTTAACCGTTGTGATGACATGCCACAGTATTAACCGGTGTGATGACATGCCACACCATTAACCGGTGTGATGACATGCCACACCATTAACCGGTGTGATGACATGCCACACTTTTAACCGGTGTGACGACATGCCACACCATTAACCGGTGTGATGACATGCCACACCATTAACCGGTGGGATGACATGCAACACCATTAACCGGTGTGGTGACATGTCACACCATTAACCGGTGTGATGACATGTCACACCATTAACCGGTGTGATGACATGCCCCAGTATTAACCGGTGTGATGACTTGCCACACCATTAACCGTTGTGATGACATGCCCCACTATTAACCGGTGTTATGACATGCCACATTAGTAACCGGTGTTATGACATGCAACACCATTAACCGGTGTGGTGACATGGCACACCATTAACCGGTGTGATGACATGTCACACCATTAACCGGTGTGATGACATGCCCCAGTATTAACCGGTGTGATGACATGCCACACCATTAACCGGTGTGGTGACATGTCACACCATTATCCGGTGTGATAACATGTCACACCATTAACCGGTGTGATGACATGCCCCAGTATTAACCGGTGTGATGACATGCCACACTATTAACCGGTGTGATGACATGCCACACTATTAACCGGTGTGATGACATGCTAAACCATTACACAATTACATCAACTCATTCCTACACGTCCCTTGCAGCAGTAGGTGTTATAGCGGTTACAAAGAAATGTGGTTACCACAAACCTGCCAAACACTATCAAAGGGACTCCCTAATATCTCATTTAATTGAGACATCGCGGACGGAGTGCAGAATCACATGCCCGCATGGTAGCGTTGACGATGGAAAGGCATTACCATCAATTCTCTGTAAGCCATACAATGAGCCGTCGGTGAAAGTGGAGCACCTTATATCCAGGGACTACATCAGGGTGCCTAATTCTTCTGATTCAGAATAACGGATTCCCTCTTATTTCTTGTCGGGATCCTCTCCTTCAACGAGCCGGAACGCACAACTCTTCCATTACAGGGTGATCCAGAAGCATGAGACTCCCATTACGGGGTGATCCAGAAGCATGAGACTCCCATTACAGGGTGATCCAGAAGCATGAGACTCCCATTACAGGGTGATCCAGAAGCATGAGACTCCCATTACAGGGTGACCCAGAAGCATGAAACTCCCATTACAGGGTGATCCAGGAGCATGAGACTCCCATTACAGGGTGATCCAGAAGCATGAGACTCCCATTACAGGGTGATCCAGAAGCATGAGACTCCCATTACAGGGTGATCCAGAAGCATGAGACTCCCATTACAGGGTGATCCAGAAGCATGAGACTCCCATTACAGGGTGATCCAGAAGCATGAGACTCCCATTACAGGGGGATCCAGAAGCATGAGACTCCCATTACAGGGTGATCCAGAAGCATGAGACTCCCATTACAGGGGGATCCGGAAGCACGGGACTCCTATTACAGGGTGATCCAGAAGCATGAGACTCCCATTACAGGGGGATCCGGAAGCACGGGACTCCTATTACAGGGGGATCTGGAAGCACGGGACTCTTATGGCAGGGGGATCCAGAATCATGGGACTCCCATTGCAGGGGGATTCAGAATCATGGGACTCCCATTGCAGGGTGATTCTGAAGCATGGGACTCCAAAGAAAAACGAATAGATTCGGAGTCAAGCGGTTGGCTCCAAAAACGAGATTAGAAGTAGAAAGAATTGAGTCTCAGTCTGTTTCAAAACTGCATTTACTTCTTGAAATTGACATCCAATATTTGGCCTCTTTGTCGTTGCAAACGTGTCTCAGTTCATGTACACAAATCCTCCAGCACTTCTCGAGGAGAACAGGACTTATTTCTACAACTTTTCCCTTCAGTTCTTCCGATGAAACTGGTCTTTTTTTGATGGCTCACCAAAGAAAAAATCGAGAGGAGGCATTTCGGAGATCTTAGGGTCACTCAACATGTCCAATTGTGAAATTAACCTGACCCTGAACTGCTGACACACCGGATCTTGTCGCTCCGAGTGGTGTGGCAAGTGGTTCCCCATCCTATTGAAGACAAGGTACTCTCAAACCAAGATGATCGTAGGTTAGAATATGACAACTATCAGTCATCGATGATTAACAATCTCCATACACAATGAAAGTGACTTCTCTCTTTTAGACCAATTGGAGCAGCGTGACAAATTGGCCATACAGATATTGTTACAGATATTTTTGATGCTGAGTGTCTCCCAAGGCGTCCAGACATTTTCTCCTTCAAATTTTTCTTTGGAGATAGGCGAAGAAAGAAGCTTGTAAATGATGACCCAAATTATTAGAGCACGTGAGACTTCATAAATTAGTCCCTCGGCTCTTGGAAAGAGATAAAGGGTTTGTCTTTAAGCGACAAATTATTATAGCGCTGTCTATAAGAGTTTGTCTTGATTGAATTGAAAATCCCTTCATTGACGGTGGAAATAAAAACTAAGTAATAATATATAACAGGGGGCTAATTTCAAGAAGTAAATTGATTCAATAAAACCTGGGACTGTTTTCTTTTAGTTTCCAGTCTTGTTTTTCATGTAAATCATTTGACTTGCAATCAATTTTTTTTGTGGGATCTCATGGTTCTGGATCACCCAGTACCATCTTTTCATGAATGGGGGACGACACAATGGATTTTTTTTATACTGTGCTCTACAAAAAAAACGTCGTATTATATTCTAGAAGTCGTGACCTTAATAAAAATAACAAAATTTCAAAGCTATTATCAAACCAATTTGAGTACCTGTTCGTACCTAATAAATAAACAACTGAATCAGGTGGTTAAGCTATCGCCTGGTTCCTAACGCTAGATCATCCAAAATCCAGTTTATAAGATATTGCTGTAAGTTTCAAAGGAAATTATACTTCTCGTGTTTTAAAATGAGAGGAGAGATACACTGTTTTATCTTGCTTACACTGAACAGCGAAACACTTGATTGGGCACACAGAAGTCGTGACTGAATGGCTGATATTGATGAAGTGAGATTGGAAGAGATGAGAGTCTGTCCAGTATGCAAGCGAGTCTCCTTCATCGGTACGTAAGCATCACCTTAGCTATCTTTTATAGAGGTTTCTGCTTCTTCCTTCCGAGACTCAAGTCCATGCTTAAGCACTGTCCCTTACCCTCGCAACATCTCTAGATTTTGTCGGTAACTCCCAACATTGCCACGACAGGTCGCCTCCGGTTCCTGCAAGCCGAGGGGCAAAAAACACAAAGCCTCTGATGGCAGCTTCTCTGACTCTTCGACGACCACCAGCTTTATAAGACAGGTAGGACTGGCATTGGCCAGCAGGCAATGGTGTTAGACTCGTGATAAGTTAGCATTATTATTTTTCTGAAATACCACTTTTGTGAATTCTTTCGAGGACCTGGCTTGTAAAAAAATATCATCCACCGTGTAAAGAAAATAAATTCTGTTTAATAAATACACAAAAAATGTATTGCAAAATAACAATCAATTCGTCGAGCATTGAGGTGAGCGAACGGTCGTCTTCTTTAAGACAACTGATGTGCTGTTGACCACAGGAGATATCCATGGGAAGAGATTTGTATCAAGCTTAGAATAATTCAACAGCCCTATAGTCCGCTTCGCATGATGTGTTTTCGCTGTTAGAAGGATATTTTTTCAATAATATCGCATGACTTGCTTAAAATGATTTGAACTGCACGGTTTTTCGAAACAATCAGGAAAAATGGTCAACATCTTAACTGAAACTATTGCTAACCTTTATCGGTAACTGGTACGGGTAAATATGACCGAAATTGGTCATAAGACCAATGAAGTAATTCCTCATCTTTTGATATATGTAAGAAGCACCTTATGAATGTGGGTGGCACTGCAGAAAACTGTCCAGAGCAACTCACATATGAACCGCAATGGCAGTCTACAGTGTGTGAAGGCTACAGTTTGTTTTGTCATTCTACCTTCGGCGTTTGAGGATTATTCAAACCGAATCCACCATGCCAGTGCAGCCTAGATGAGTACTGGTGTCCTACCCTATGTAGGTGTGTTAGTCGTCCAGCTAAGGAGTCTTGGTACACTCTCAGGCGTTAAAGGGGAACATTGAAGGCCTCCTACCAAAGACAATATTTTTGCTTAGGCTTATGTTGACTTGGAATTGACTCCATCCAAGAAACAAATACGAGCAGTGTATGTGCATGTTAGATGATCAGTGCCAACAGTTCGGATTTTTATGTGAGGTGTCTCGGAGAAAAAGACGGGGCTTAGTGTGTTATTTAAAGATGTTTAATTGGTGCTCCAATTGTTGACTCTGGAAAGTGCCAACTGACGCATTGACAGAGGATTTAAGTCTACTTATTACAAACAGCTTCAAGCACCTCACAGTCTAAGCTGAATGAAAGTGATTGTACACAACCTCAGGACCTGAACACAACCTCCGGACCTGAACACAACCTCTGGACCTGTACACAACCTCCGGACCTGAACACAACCTCCGGACCTGAACCCAACCTCCGGACCTGAACACAACCTCCGGACCTGAACACAACCTCCGGATCTGAACACAACATCGTATCGAAGCTCTGAGACAAGATGCCACCACATTTCAAGTTACTTTCTATTTCCACCTAATTATCAGTTTGAAAATTACAGCATAATATTGATAAGTCTATGAGCCGTCTACAATGGTCGAACTAATGTACCTCTGTGAGAAAAAATGCGACACTGTTTATTTATAATAACATACACTGGCTGTGATATTAGGACTAACTAGTCGCGATTCAAGTCCCAATTTCCGTGTTGGGGGCACGTGCTGGTTTCGATGACTGCCTGCGCCATTTGTGTTGTAAGGCCTCATTGGCCGTGATGACAGCAAACACTACTGTGATGGCAGCATGAGCTACTTGTGATGTAAGGCCTCATTGGCCGTGATGGCAGCAAACACTACTGTGATGGCAGCATGAGCCACTTGTGATGTGAGGCCTCATTGGCCGTGATGGCAGCAAACACTACTGTGATAGCAGCATGAGCCACTTGTGATGTAAGGCCTCATTGGCCGTAATGGCAGCGAACACTACTGTGATGGCAGCATAAGCCACTTGTGATGTAAGTCCCCATTGGCCGTGATGGCAGCAAACACTAATGTGAAGGCGATCTGAACCATTCGTGATGTAAGCCCTCATTGGCCGTGCTAGCAGCCCACACTAGCTGTGAAGGCGGTCTGAGCCACTTGTGATGAAGTCACCATTCACCATGTAGGCAGACCACGCTAGCTGTGAGGGCCGTCCTAATAGTTTGTGATGTAAGCTGCTATTAACTGTGTTGGCAGATCACAAGTGCTGTGATGGCGGTCTTGACCATTTGTGGTGTAAGTCAACATAAATCGTGATGACAGACTACAACTGGCTGTGATTACAGTCAACGCTGACCGTGAAGACTGTCTAAATAATTTGTGATGTAAGTCCCCATTGGCAGTGTTGGCAGCCTATATTGGCTGTGATGGCATTCGGATCCATTTACGATGCAGGTCCTTATTGGCTTTGTTTTCAGCCTACAAAACTGTGATGTGGTGTAAGGCCATACTGGCTGTGATAGCAGCCCACACGGGTAGTGATGGCAGCCCACGCCAGGTCTTTGTTGGCAGCCCACGCCAGGCCTTTGTTGGCAGCCCTGAGTGCCATTTGGAGTGTCAGGCAAGCCGCTATCTCCCCCGGCACTGCCACCTGCCTAGACACCCAATTAAAGGGGACAACACGGCTCCGCAGACCATTCCCCCCACCAGCGCCTCTGCACTTAATTTTGTGCTTTATCCATCAGATTAAAATGCCTTCCCTGGCCCTTCAGTAATCTTAAAAAAAATCCATTTATTGAAAATATGTTCACTGATCGTCTACAATTTTCCCCAGTAATGCACGCCCAACTAGTATTAAAATGATTTTTTTCAAGTACATCATTGCCGGGAAATTTCTAAAATAATTGGACGATCAGCAACAAATTAACAGATTTCTGAAAATGTGATTCTACACACGTTGCAAGGGCATTGCTAATGCCGTATAATGTGATTATACACACGTTGCAAGGGTATTGCTAATGCCGTATAATGTGATTATGCACACGTTGCAAGGGTATTGCAAATGTATAAAATGATTATACACACGTTGCAAGGGCATTGCTAATGCCGTATAATGTGATTCTACACACGTTGCAAGGGTATTGCTAATGCCGTATTCCGATGATACACGAGGAATCGGCCCAATCCATGTTAAACCAGCGCAGCCGTACAACAGGAGCGTTTGGTTTCGTGGGAACAACAGGTAGCATCTCCTTGGGAGCAGCTACAGGGTGCTGGCGTGGACTCCATTCTTATGGAGATCATGCCGGTAAGTGGGTCACTAGTTAGTAACAGTGAACCTAGTGACTAACTAGGGCTTGGAGGTGTGGTCAGGGCATGCAAAGGAGCTCGTAGATGGTACGTACATGTATTTGAAGTAGTGGTAAAGTATTAGAGTAGGATGGGATATGCTAAGTAACTTCCTGCTGTTCAACTCACAGGCGAGTAATCAATGTTTTTTATGAACAGAAATGCAGACATACTGCGCGCCGAGGAATGAGTTTGAACTATCGCAGGTCATATTATTTACCTAAATCACTGAAATGCTACTAAGGTTTCCGTTGTATGAAAACATTAAAGAGTTATGGAAATAGCAGGAATCTAATTCATGATTATTGTTTTTTAATCTTCAGAACTGAGGAGTTGTTTTCCCCAAAAGGCGAGCAAGAAGAGGGATTCCCATGTGTGGGAATACATTATACACTAAAACTTTTCGAGAAGAGGCTTACTGAGATGGTATCTTATCAACTTCTCATGTGGCCTTGGGGGAGATCCAAAAAGATACTTCTGTTAACTCTCCAATTCCCAGTATTCTCTGAATACATTTTCCTTTGCGATGATTAGCAAGATGAACACAAGAGTGCCAGCTCTGCTCATTCAACTGCCGAGTGAAAACTCCACTTAGTTTGTTCATACCAACGTCAATCATGAAGCAAATATTCTCAGAAGACATCCGTTCCAATGAAGCGATATTAGTAGGTTTATCAATTCATTTCAGTCCGCTCCGATCCCTTCACTGTTCACCACAGACAGAACACAATGGCGCGGTATACAGTATACGATCCTCGTGGATAAAATAGCCTGAAGTTTCCTCTTGTTACTTCAGCGCTTAAACAGCAGTCATTGTCATCCGTACTGTTCCCGTTCGTGAGCCTGAATTGTTGAGGCTGAGGAGGGAGCTCCTTGAAGCGGGTGTTGATAAAGGATGGGTGGAGGCCTAAGGAACCCTTTCATGCGTCATGTGGGAAAGGAGGAAGGGGTGGAAGAGGGATGGGTGGGGAGGGGCAGGGGCTGTTCTACTAGTTTTTGTTTATTTTTCATTGGACGACGTCGCAGGCAGTTCATTAGGCTGACAGCCTTGGACGTTTGTGTGTCCTCTTCAATTATAATGAACGAATTGGGGGGTCATGTTTGATTTAACACGTAATCACTTATTCATGGAAAATTAAAAATATATTTTCCAAGCTGGCACGTGCTATTCCGATATCATTTAGGAAAAAAATCGTTCATTGAAGAACACTCAGATTGTGAGCTATAATTCTTTTGACTAGGACAGGGCCCCGTGTAATATTGCACGTTCTCTAAATATTAAATGATAATTCCTCTCACGACCCTCGTTCTCCGTTGTAGAACCTAAAGGTGCCGGGAAATATAGATTTTTTTGCTCTCCCATTTCAATTAAAAGTAGCTTACGTATTTTACTATAGCTACATAGTCGGAAAAAAATGATTGTTAAGATTTTATTACAATGGATTTACAGTGCAGCCTCAAAGTGTCCACCATTTTTCTAAAAAACACAACCACACTCTGGGGCGGAGTCATTGCACAGCTCGGAGCAATAGATATTCCTTCTTTGTTGCAGCTGTTTTGTCGACCAGCCACTTCAAATCGTACAAAAGTTTGTGGCTTTCTAAGAGCAATCACAATATCCATTTCAACCAGAACTAGCAATAAAAGAGGCCATTGGTCAGGACTGTGCGCAGGCCACGGGCGTCCTTCTGTCGTCACGGCGTCGTCGGTCAGTCGTGGCGTATTTTCAGAGGGTCGTCGTTAAATCGTGGCAGGTTGTCAGAGGGTTGTTGTTAAGTCGTGGCGTGTTGTCAGAGGGTCGTCGTTCAGTCGTGGCATGTCGCCAGAGGGTCGTCGTTCAGTCGAGGTGTGTCGTCAGAGGGTCGTCGTTAAGTTGT
>SDVV010012794.1:0-15335 GCA_016164225.1 Gammarus roeselii | reverse complement strand
TTTATATATATGTACACACATAAGAACA
The DNA here is from genome assembly GCA_016164225.1 of Gammarus roeselii. NCBI lineage: Eukaryota > Metazoa > Arthropoda > Malacostraca > Amphipoda > Gammaridae > Gammarus > Gammarus roeselii. Next base: position 15,307 of record SDVV010012794.1, on the reverse strand, counting down.
TGCATATGCATACATGCATATATACACTAACTTCTTCTCCGTGCTAGGCATGTGGGATATATTCGCCAGAGTTATACCTCACACACCGTGCTCCAACGGTATCATGCCAGGTCACTCCAACACACCGCTCTGCAGCGGTATCATGCCAAGTAATACCTCACACACCGCGCTCCAGCGGTATCGTGCCTAGTAACACCTCACATACCACGGTCTGAGCTATCATGCCTGGAAATACCTGACACACTGCGCTCTAGCGGTATCATGCCCAGTGATACCTCGCACACCGCGCTCCAGCGGTATCATGCCCAGTGATACCTCACACACCGCGCTCCAGCGGTTTCATGCCTAGTAACACCTCACACACCGCGCTTTAGCGGTATCATGCCTAGTAACACCTCACTCCACGAGCAACAGCGATATCATGCCTAGCAATACCTCATACACTACGCTGCAGCGGTATCATGCCTAGTAATACCTCACACACCGTGCTCCAGCGCTATCGTGTCAAGAAATACCTCACACAACGCGCTCTAGCGGTCTCATGCCTAGTAACACCTCACACACCGCGCTCCAGCGGTCTCGTGCCTGATAACCTCTCATACACCGCGCTCAAGTGGTATCATGCCTAGTAACACCAAACCCACCGCGTTCAAGTGGTATTATACCTAGTAATTCATCACATGCCGCACTCTAGCGGTATCATGCCTAGTAACACCTGACACACTGCGCTCCAGCGGTATCCTGCCTAGTACCACCTCACACACTGCGCTCGAGCGGAATCATTCCCAGTAACACCTCACACACCGCACTCCAGCGATATCATGCCATATAATTCTCCACACACCGCGCTCCAGCGATATCATGCCTAGTTATACCTCACAAACCGCGCTCCAGCGCTATCATGTCTAGTAATACGTCACACAGCGCGCTCCTGCGGTCTCATGCCTAGTAACACCTCAGACAACTCGCTCCAGCGGTATCTTGCCTAGTAACACCGCACACACCGCGCTTCAGCGGTGCCATGCCTAGTAATACCTAACGCACCGTGCACAAGGGGTATCGTGCCTAGTAACAACTCGCACATGAAGCCCCAGTGGTATCATGCCTAGTATAACCTACCACACCGCGCTCAATTGGTACCATGACTAGTTATACCTCTCACACCGTGCTCCAACGGTATCATGCCTAGTAATACGTCACACAGCGCGCTCCAGCGGTCTCATGCCTAGTAACACCTCACACAACACGCTCCAGCGGTATCTTGCCTAGTAACACCGCACACACTGCGCTTCAGCGGTGTCATGCCTAGTAATTCCTCACACACCGTGCACCAGTGGTATCGTGCCTAGTAAGAACTCACACATGAAGCTCCAGAGGTATCGTGCCTAGTAATACCTCACTCATCGCGCCCCAGTGGTACAATGCCAAGTGACACCTTACACACCGCGCTCCCGTGGTATCATGCCTAGCAACACCTCACACACCGCGCTCCAGTGGTCTCATTCTAAGTAATGCCCCACACGCCGCGCTCCAGCGGTATCATGCCTAGTATGACCTCCCACACCGCGCTCAAGCGGTATCATGACTAGTTATACCTCACACATCGTGCTCCAACGGTATCATGCCTAGTAACACACACACACCGCGCTCCAGCGATATCATGCCCAGTGATATCTCACACTCCGCCCTCCAGCGGTATCATGCCTAGTAACACCTCACACACCGCACTCCAGTGGTTACATCTCCAGTAAAACCGCACACAACGCGCTCCAGCGGTATCATGCCTAATAAAACCTCAAAGACCGCGCTCTAGCGGAATCATCAATTGTAACACCTCACTCACCGCGCTTCCAGCGATGTTATGCCTAGTAATACCTCAACCACTACGCTCCTGTGGTATCATGCCTAATAATACCTCACACACCGCGCTCCCGCGGTATCATGCCTAGTAACACCTCCCACACCGCACTCCAGTGGTTACATCTCCAGTAAAACCGCACTTAACGCGCTCCAGCGGTATCATGCCTAATAAAACCTCAAAGACCGCGCTCTAGCGGTATCATGCCTAATAATACCTCACACACCGCGCTCCAGTGGTACCATGCATAGTAACACCTCAAACACCGTGATTCAGCGGTATCATGCTTAGTTATAACTAACATACCTCGCTCCAGCAGTATTATGCCTAGTGATACCTCACACACCGCGCTCGAGCGGTTTCATGCCTAGTAATACCTCAAACACCGCGATTCAGTGGTATCATGCCAATTAATGCCTCACACACCGAGCTCCAGCGGTATCATGCCTAGTAACAACTCACATACCGCGCTCCAGCGGTACCATGGCTGGTATGACTTCACAAACCGCACTCCAGCGGTATCATACCTATTAACACCGCACATCCCGCACTCCAGCGGTATCATGCCTAGTAATACCTCACACACCGCGTTCCAGCGCTATCGTGCCAAGTAAAACCACACACACTGCACTCCAGCGGTATCTTGACTATTAACACCTAACACACCGTGCTCCAGCGGTCTTGTGCCTAGTAACCTCTCACACACCGCGCTCCAGCGGCATCATGCCTAGTTACACCTCACACACCGCGTATAGCGATATCATGCCAAGTAACACCTCACGCACCGCTATCCAGGGGTATCATGTCCAGTAATACCTCACACACCGCGTTCCAGCGCTATCGTGACTAGTAACACGTCACACACCGCACTCTAGCGATATCTTGACTATTAACACCTCACATACCGCGCTCAGGCGGTCACGTGCCTAGTAACCTCTCACACACCGCGCTCCAGCGGTATCATGACTAGTACTACCTCACACACCGCGTTCCAGCGGTATCATGCCCAGTAATACCCCACACACCGCGCTACAGCGATATCATGCCTAGTAAAACCTCACACACTGCGCTACAGCGGTATCATGCCTAGTAATACCTCACACATCGCGCTGCAACGGTATCATGCCTAGTTAAGCCTCACCCACCTCGCTTCAGCGGTATCATGCCTAGTAACACCTCACACACCGCACTCCAGCGGTATCTTGACTATTAACACCTGAAACACCGCGCTCCAGCGTAATCATGCCCTGTGAAACCTCACACACCGCGCTCCAGCGGTATTATGACTAGCAAAACCTCACACACCGCGCTCTAGTGGTATCATGCCATGGAACACCTCAAACACCGCGCTCCAGTGGTATCATGCCTAGTGAGACCTGACACACTGCGCTTCAGCGGTATCATGCCTAGGAACACCTCACCCACCTCGATCCAGCAGTATTTTGCCTAGTAACACCCCACACACCGCGCTTCAGCAGTGCCATTCCCAGTAACACCTCATACACCGCACTCCAGCGGTATTATGAAATATAATACTCCACACACCGCGCTCCAGCGGTATCGTCTCTAGTAACACCTCACATACCGCGCTCCAGAGCTATCATGCCTGGTAATACCTGACACACTGCGCTCCATCGATATCATGCCCAACAATACCTCACAGTCCGCGCTCTAGCGGTATCATGCCTAGTAACACCTCACACACCGCGCTCCAGCGGTATAATGCCTAGTAATACCTCACAAACCGCGCTCTCTGCGCTATCATGTCTAGTAATACCTCAAACACCGCGCTCCAGCGGTATCATGCCTAGTAATACCTCACACACCGCGCATTAGCGGTATCATGCCTAGTGATACCTCACACACCGTGCTCCAGCGGTATCATGCCTAGTGATACCTCACACACCGCGCTTTAGCGGTATCATGCCTAGTAATTCATCACATGCCGCACGCCAGCGGTATCATGCCTAGTAACACCTCATCCACCGCGCTAAAGCGGTATTATGCCAAGTAACACCTCAGACACCGCGCTCGAGCGGTATAATGCCTAGTAATACCTCACAAACCGCGCTCTCTGCGCTATCATGTCTAGGAATACCTCACACAGCGCGCTCGAGCGGTCTCATGCCTAGTATTTCCTCACACACTGCGCTCCAGCAGTATCATGCCTAGGTACACCTCACCCACCTCGATCCAGCGGTATCTTGCATAGTAAACCTCACACACCGCGCTTCAGCGGTGTCATGCCTAGTAATACCTCACACACCGCGCGTCAGCGGTATCATGCCTGGTAATACCTCACACACCGCGCTCCACTTGTATCAAGTCTAGTAAAAAATCACGCACTGCGTGCCAGCGGTTTGATGCCTAGTAACAACTCACTCACCGAGCTCCAGTGGTATCGTGCCTAGTAATACCTCACACCGCGCTCTAGTGGTATCATGTCAAGTAACACCTTACACACCGCGCTTCCGCGGTATGATGCCTAGTAATACCTCACACACCGCACTTCATATGTATCATGCCTAGTAATACCTTATTCTCCGCGCTTCAGCGGTATCATGCCTAGTAGTACCTCACACACCGCGCTCCTGCGGTATCATGACTAGTCATACCTCACACACCGCGCGTCAGCGGTATCATGCCTAGTAATAACTCATACACCACGCTCCAGCGGTATCATCTCTAGTAAAACCTCACACACCGCGCGTCAGCGATATCATGCCTATTGATACCTCATCCACTGCGCTCCATCAGTATCATACCTGAAAATCTCACACACACCGCGCTCCAGCGGTATCATGCATAGTAACACCTCACCCACCGCGCTAAAGCGGTATTGCGCCAAGTAACACCTCCCACACTGCGCTCCAGCGGTATAATGACTAGTAATACCTCACTTACCGAGTTCCATCTGGGGCATGCCTAGTAAAACCTCACACACCGTGCTCCAGCGGTATCTTGAATAGAACCACCTCGCACACCACGCTCCAGCGGTATCATGCCCAGTAACACCTCATACCCTACTCTGCAGCATATTATGACTAGAAATACTTCACACATCGCGTTCCAGCGGTATCATGCCCAGTAATACCTCTCACACCGCGTTTAAGCGGTATTATGCCTAGTGGTTCCACACACACCGCGCTGCAGCGGTATCATGCCCAGTAATACCTCACACACCGCTCTCCAACGGTGTCATGCCTAGTAACACCTGAGACATTGTGCACCCGCGGAATCATAACTAGTAAAACCTCACACAACGCGCTCCAGCGGTATAATGCCTAGTAACACCTCACACACCGCGCTCCAGTGGTATCACGCCTAGTCATACCTCACACTGCGCTCCAGCGGTATCATGCCTAGTAATACCTCACACACCGCGTTCTAGTGGTATCATGCCTAGTTATACCTCACACACCGTGCTCCAACGGTATCATGCCTAGTAACACCCACACACCGCGCTCAAGCGGTATCATGCCTAGTAATATTTCACACTTCGATCTCCAGCGGTATTATGCCTAGTAGTGCCTTACGCACCGCGCTTCAGGGGTATCATGTCTAGTAACACCTCACTCACCGCGCTCCAGGGGTATCATGACTAGCAATACCTCACACACCGCGCTCCATCGATGGCAGCCTAGTGATACCTCAAACACCACGCTCCAGCGGTATCTTGAATAGTAACACCTCACACACCGAGCTCCAGCGGTATCATGCCCAGTAACACCTCACACCCCACTCTCAGGCATATCATGACTAGAAATACTTCACACATCGCGCTCCGGCTGTTGCATGCCCAGTAATACCTCACACACCGCGCTAAAGCGGAATTATGCCTAGTAATTCCTGGCACACCGAGCTCCAGCGGTATTATGCACAGTAATACCTCACACACCGCGCTCCAGCGGTATCATCTCTAGTAAAACCTCATACAACTCGCTCCAGCGGTATCACGCCTAATAACACCTCAAACATCGCGCTCAAGCGGTATCATGCCTACTAATACCTCACACTCCGCGCTCCATATGTATCATGCCTAGTTATACCTCAAACACCTAGCTCCAGCGGTATCATTCCCAGTAATACCTCACACACCGCTCTCCAACAGTGGCATGCCTAGTAACACCTCACACATTGAGCACCCGCGGTATCATTACTAGTTAAACCTCACACTACGCGCTCCAGCGGTATAATGCCTAGTAACCCCTCACACCACGCTCCAGAGTCATCACGCCTAATCATACCTCACTCACTGCGCTTCAGCGGTATCATGCCTAGTAATACCTCACACTGCGTTCTTGCGGTATCATGCCTAGTAACACCTCACCACCTCGCTCCAACGGAATCATGCCTAATAACACCGTTAACACCGCGCTCCAGCGGTATCATGCCTAGTATTATCTCACATACCGCGCTCCAGCGATATCATGCCCAGTAATACCTCACACATCGCGCTCCAGCGGTGTCATGCCTGTAACACCTCACACACAGTGCGCTCCAGCGGCATCATGCCTAGTAAAACCTCACACACCGCGCTCCAGCGGTTTTCATGCCTAGTACTAACTCACACACTGCGCTCCAGCTGTATCATGCCTACTAATACCTCACACACCGTGCTCCAGCGATAGCTTGTCCAGAAATACCTCACACACCGCGCTCCAGCGGTATCGTGCCGAGTAATACCTCCCACACCGCGCTATAGCGGTATCATGTCAAGTAATACCTCACACACCTCGCTCCAGCGGTACCATGCTTAGTAATACCTTACACACCGCGCTCCAGAAGAATCATGCCATGTAATACCTCACACACCGCACTCCAGCGGTATCTTGCCTAGTAATACCTCACACACCGTGCTCCAGCAGTATCATACCTAGTAATACCTCACACACAGCGTTCCAGCGGTATGATGCCTGTAACACCTTTGTCACACACCGCGCTCCAGCGGTATTATGCCCGTAACACATTACTCACACACCGCGCTCCAGCGGTATCATGCCTACTAATAACTCACACACCGCGCTCTAGCGGTATCATACCTAAAAATACCTCACACACCGCGCTCTAGCGGTATCATGCCTAGTAATATCTCAAACACCGCGCTCCAGCAGTATCATGCCTGTAATACCTCTCACACCGCGCTCCAGCGGTATCATGCCTAGTAGAACATCCCACACCATGCTCCAGCGGTATCATGCCTAGTATAACCTCACACTCCGCGCTCCAGCGGTATCATGCCTGTAACACCTTTCTCACACACCGCGCTCTAGAGGTATCTTGCCTGTAACACCTTACTCACACTCCGCGCTCCAGCGGTATCATGCCTAGTGAAACTTTACACTCCGCGCTCCAGCGGTATCATGCCTAGTAAGCCCCACACACCGCGCTCCAGTGGTATCACGCCTAGTAATACCTCACACACCGCGCTCCAGCGGTATCATGCCTAGTAATACCTCACACTCCGCGCTCCAGCGGTATTATACATAGTAATACCTCACACACCGCGCTCCAGTGGAATCATGCCTAGTAATACCTCACACAGTGCGCTCCTTATGGAACGTGCCCGTAACAACTCACTGAGACACCGCGCTCCAGCGGTATCTTGCCTAGTAAACCCCACACACCGCGCTCCAGCGGTATCATGCCTAGTAAAACATCACACATCGGGCTCCAGCGGTATCATGCCAAGTATAACCTCACACACCGCGCTCCAGCGGTATCATGCCTGTAACACCTTTCTCACACACCGCGATCCAGAGGTATCTTGCCTGTAACACCTTACTCACACTCCACGCTCCAGCGGTATCATGCCTAGTGAAACTTCACACACCGCGCTCCAGTGGTATCATGCCTAGTAAGCCCCACACACCGCGCTCCAACGGTATCACGCCTAGTAATACCTCACACACCGCGCTCCAGCGGTATCATGCCTAGTAATACCTCACACACCGCGCTCCAGCGTTATTATGCGTAGTAATACCTCACACACCGCGCTCCAGCGGTATCATGCCTAGTAATACCTCACACAATGCGCTCCATAGGGAACATGCCCGTAACACCTCACCTACACACCGCGCTCCAGCGGTATCTAGCCTTGTAAACCCCAAACACCGCGCTCCAGCGGTATCATGCCTGTACCACCTCACTCACACACCGCGCTCCAGCGGTATCATGCCTAGTGAAACTTCACACACCGCGCTCCAGCGGGATCATGCCCAGTAATACCTCACACACCGCGCTCCAGCAGTATCATGCCTGTAACACCTCACTCACACACCGCGCCCCAGCGGTATCATGCCTAACAACACTTCACTCGCACATTCATAGGCAATATGTACAGAGCTCTAGGACCAACCGAGAATTAAGTGGACCTTGTGTTTGATTAAGTTGACCTTGTGTTTGATGAAATTGACCTTGTGTTTGATGAAGTAGACTTTGAGTTTGATGAAGTGGACCTTTCGTTTGATGACGTGGAACTTGTGTTTGATGAAATGAACTGAGTGTTTGATGGAGTGGACCTTGTGTTTGATGAAGTGGACTTAGTGTTTGATGAAGTGGAAATAGTGATTGATGAAGTGGACTTTGTGTTTGATGAAGTTCACCTTGAGTTTGATGAAGTGGACCTTGTTTTTGATGAAGTAGACCTTGACTTGATTAAGTGCACCTTAGGTTTGATGAAGTGGACCTTGTGCTTGATGAATTAGACCTTATGTTTGATGAAATGGACCTTGTTTTTGATGGCCTGGACCTTGTATTTGATACGGAGATGAAAGTACAAACACATGCCGAAGAAAAATGTCGGCGTCTTGTCTCGTCGACCAATAGTCGAGATAGCGCATTGCCTACGGGTGAGCGAGTGCGTAGGTACCAATATTCAACCGAGATATTTAGTGAGCATCGTTCTTCTAGATCACGTGTCAAGGAGTCGGAGAGCGACGTCCTCTCCCACTCCCGACAGAATATGTTGTGGGGCGACGTCCCTTCCACTCCGGTAGAATGAGTTGTGGTGTGACGTCCTCTTCCACTCCCGACAGAATATGTTGTGAGGCGACGTTCTCTTCCACTCCCGGCACAATATGCTGTGGTGCGACGTCCTCTTCCACACCCGGCAGAACATGTGACGCGACGTCCTTTTCCACTTCCGGCAGAATATGTTGTGGTGCGACGTCCTCTTCCACCACCGACAAAATATGGTGTGGCGCGATGTTCTCTTCCACTACCAACAAAATATGTTGTGGCTCAACGTCCTCTATCACTCTTGGCAGAATATGTTGTGGCGCGACGTCCTTTTCCACACCCGACAGAATATATTGTGCGAGACGTCCTCTTCCACTCCCGGTAGAATGAGTTGTGGAGCGACGTCCTCTTCCACTCCCGACAGAATATGTTGTGGTGAGACGTCCTTTTCCACACCCGACATAATATATTGTGCACGACGTCCTCTTCCACTCTCGGCAGAATATGTTGTGACGCGACGTCATTTTCCACACCCGACAGAATATATTGTGGTGCGACGTCCTCTTCCACTTAAGTTAGAATGAGTTGTGGTGCGACGTCCTCTTCCACTCCCGACAGAATATGTTGTGGCGCGATATTCTCTTCCACTCCCGGCAAAATGAGTTGTGGTGCGACGTCCTCTTCCACTCCCGGCAAAATTTGCTGTGGTGCTAAACGCAATTTATTTTTTAGGGGATGATCGAAAACCTTAAAAATACGAGTGATCGTAAGAAAGTCAGAATGAGAATTTGAGTTCACGAGAAAAATTTCCTAACCAATGAACTGAAGCTAAGGAAAAAAGCATTAAAAAATAGGACTCATTTGTAGCGTTTGACCATGTAGCGTTCTAGCTCAGGTGTAAAGAAAGCTGGGCTAATCTGTAGCGTTAGACCATGAAGGGTTAAAGTTCAGTTTCAGGTAAGCCGGACCAATCTTCAGCGTTAAACCATGTAATGTTGAAGTTCAGTGTAAAAAAAACGGACCAATCTGTAGCGTTAGACCGTGAAGGGTTCAAATACTTTTGCCAAGTAATCCTGATTAATCTAAAGTGTTAAATAATTAAGGGTTCCAGTTCAGTGCCAAGTAATCCGGATCAATCTGTAGGGATATACCATGAATAGTTCAAGCTCAAGTGTCAAGTAAGCCGGATCAATCTGTAGCGATAGACCATGAAGGGTTCAAGCTCAAGTGTCTAGTAAGCCGGATCAATCTGTAGCGATAGACCATGATGGGTTCAAGCTCAAGTGTCAATTAAGACGGACCATTTTGCCGCATTAAACCATATGAAATTAGAAAGTTCAGTTTCAAGTAAGCCGGACCAATCTCTAGCTTTAGATTATGAAGGGTTGAAGTTCAGTGTCAAAAAAAAAGACTAATCTGCAGCGTTGAACCATGAAGGGTTCATGTTCGGTGTCAAAAAGCCGGACCAATCTGTTGCATTTGACCATGAAGGGTTCGAGTTCAGTGTCAGGCATGCCGGACCAATCTGTAGCGTTATACCGTGAAGGATTCAAGCTCAAGTGTCAAGAAAGCCGGTGCAATCTTTAGAGTTAACAATCGTTTACAAGTGTAGGAAGACACCAACAGGACTATCGGCCCAAACTAGGTTGTCTTTTGATAGAAGAGGATTAGTCCTGAAGTCGAACGTCTAAGAGAGCTTCATATGCCATTTCTGTTTTTTATATCACCAGAAAGGGAACGGCTTAGGTATTTATCGGTGGCTTATGTAGCACTTATTGAGCCGCGACTTAAACGTTTCGAATGTATTGCTGTTTACAACCTCCGCTGGAAGTTTATTCCATTCTTCAATAACTCTATAGTCGAAGAAGTTGCGCTTGATGTAAAGTGAGAAACGTTTCCTTTACGATTTTGAATCCATTGTCCCAAGTCACTCCGTTCGTATCTAGAGTAAAAAGGCTCGATCGGTCGACGCTTCCCTTACCATTCATAATCTTCCAGACTTCGATCATGTCGCTCCTGACTCGACGTTCCTCAAGCGAAAAAAGTTTGAGTATATACACGTAGCCTGTCTTCGTACATTTTATTTCGCAGCGAAGGGATGAGTTTGGTAGTTCTACTTTGAACCTTCTCTAATTTAATAACATTTTTTTCTATGATATGGAGGCCAGAATTGAACAGAATACTCGATATGCGGTATAACAAATGCATTGTATAACTTGAGCATACTGTGTGGGTGTTTTTACGAGATAGTGCAGGATATCATACCTGGCATTTTGTTGCCTTTCTTGGCAGCACCGTTACATTGCTTGTTAGTTTTTTAGTCGCTACTAATGATGACGCCTATAATCTCTATCTTTGGTGACAGGAATGAGTTTCTTTCTGGACATTGAATATTCGGGCATGATGTTATGAGAACCTATGTGCAGAACTTTGTATTTGTCTACACTAAATTTCATTTGCCACTTTTCTAACCAGTCAACAATTTTGTTCAGGTCTAGTTGGATCAGCTGGCAGACTAGTACGGTTTGCACTTTTCTCCAATCTTAGTACAGTCTGCTAATATGCTAATATTTGAGAGTATATTGCTATCGAGATCGTTGATGAATATTATAAAGAGAACTGGACCTTACACGGATCCTTGAGGCACGCCGCTTGTAATATTACCCCAGGGGGAGAAAGCGAAGTTAAGAAAAACTCGCTGCCGTCTGTCTGTAAGCCAGCATTTTATCCAGTTGTTAAGCTCGCCTCGAACACCGATGCTGAGCAATTTACTAACTAGGCACTTGTGGGGGACTTAACCAAAAGCCTTTTGAAAGTCAAGGCAAATAATATCAATTGGAGATTTTGTGCCGTGGATTTCTATTATATCCATGAAAAAAGAAGCAGGTTCGTAGGACATGAACGGTTGTGTCTAAAGCTATGATCAGAGTCGCCAATCAATTTGTTTGTCTGAGAGTTCTGTAATTTTATCCGTTACCAAATTTTTCATCAATTCGCCAATGACTGAGGTAAGACTTATTGGATTTTAATTTTCGGGACACTTTTTGTTCTTTTTTTAATTTAGAGGGGCATGTGCTAGTTGTGAGAGATTGGGTGAAATTGTTTGATAAATGTTCGGCGATTTCGTTTCTAATCTTTTTTTAGAATTCTGGGATGAACTTGGTCCTGACCTGGAGATTTTGTTATTTGTAATTTATCTATATATTTGATAAATTGAGCGGGGGAACAGTTCAGTGTGCTTAGGGCTTCGATTCGACTTTCAGCTATGATATCCACGGAATTAGAAATAACCTGATTCTCTAACTTAAATTCAGAACAAAAGTGTCCATTGAGTAGGGCACTCATTTTGGTGTCGTCCGTTTCTAGCTCACCAACATCGTTCATGAGTTAGACCCTAAAGGGTTCAAGCTCAAGTAACACTAAGCCGGATCAATCTGTAGCTTAAGTCATGAAAGGTTCAAGCTAAAGTGTCAAGAAAATTGGCCGATCTGTAGAGTCAGACCATGAAGGGTTCATGCTCAAGTGTCAAGAAAGCCGGATCAATTTGTAGCGGTAGATCATGAAGGGTTAAAGCTCAAGTGTCAAGTACGCCGAACCAAGGGTTCAAATTCTCTTGTCAAGTAATCCTGATTAATCTAAATCGTTAAATAAATAAGGGTTCAAGTTCAGTGTCAAGTAATCCGGATCAATTTGTAGCGTTAGACCATGCTCAAGTGTCATGCTCAAGTGTCAAGTAAGCCGGATCAATCTGTAGCGATAGACCATGAAGGGTTCAAGTTCAAGTGTCAAGTACGCCAGACCATTCTGTAGCGATAGACCATGAAGGGTTCAAGCTCAAGTGTCAAGTAAGTCGGATCAATCTGTAGCGATAGACCATGACGGGTTCAAGCTCAAGTATCAAGTAAGCCGGACCATTCTGCCGCGTTAGACCATATGAAGGGATAAAGTTCAGTTCCGAGTAAGTCGGACCAATCTGTAGCTTTAGACCATGAAGCGGTCAAGTTCAGTGTCAAGTAAACCTGACCAATTTGTAGCATTTGACCATAAAGTGTTCGAGTTCATTGTCCGGTAAGCCTGACCAATCTGTATTATAAGACCATGAAGGTATCAAGTTCACTGTCAAGTAAGGACTAATCCGTAGCGTTAGACCATATAAATAGCAAGAAAGAAAGAAAAGAAAAGACTTTATTCACGAGGTGCCTCGTGGTATTCTTTTACAAAGTATTTCTTAACTTTAAAATGCATATTAAAACCTTTTTACAATTGTTCGAGTGATGTACTTGGTTCTACATAAAACATGGTAGTTCTATAAAACCCGTGGTATTCGAATGACGGGAATACATACATGGTATTATAATAGCAGGAATACGAACATGGTGTTAGAATGGCGAGAATACATACATGGTATTAGAATTGCGTAAATACATAGGAACATGGTAATAACAAGACGGGAATACAAGCATGGTATTAGAATGACGGGAATACATACATGGTATTATAATAGCAGGAATACGAACATGGTGTTACAATGGCGAGAATACATATATGGTATTAGAATTGCATAAATACATACATGGTATTAGCATGACGGGAATACATACATGGTATTAGAATGACGGGAATACATACGTGGTATAGAATGACGAGAATACATACTTAGAATTGGAATGACGGGAATACAAACATTGTATTAGAATGACGGGAATACATACATGGTGTTAGAATGACGGGAATACAAACTTAGTGTTGGAATGACGGGAATACAAACATGGTATTAGGATGACGGGAATACAAACATGGTGCTAGAATGACGGGAATACAAACCTAGTGTTGAATGACGGGAATGCATGGACGCCATTAAGACGACGGGAATACATAAATGGTATTAGGATGACTGGAATACAAACATGGTATCCGAATGACGGGAGTACATATATTAGAAAAACATGTTTATTAACGAGATCCCTAGTGGTATTCTGGTAGGGATACAAATCATTTCTTAATACTGATATCTACATTCAATTTGAGGTACAATTGCATCGAGTAATGTATTTGGTTGCAAGTAAAACTTGGTAGCTCTATGAAACAGATGAGTATGTTTGGGTCTGTCACAATTCTAATTTCATTCATACAGACGACAGCATGTTATGCTTTTTTACAGCAAATTTGTACACAATATATTCAAAATTACGTACAATGACCGGCTAAGACCATCGTCTCAGCAAACAGTATTTAACCATAAGGAGTTCATCACAACTTGTGACTGATTAATTGAGACGGGGTATGAACGGTGGGGACATATCTTACTTTCATATCTGGACATACGAACACGACTCCTTCCGAAACATGTGAGGACGAATGAGCTATCAAAGTGAGTTTAAAGTGCTGTAAAGTATGCACTATTTCCTGATGACACTGCGATAGGACATGGAAATTCTTCCTATAATAATTGATGTGAATTTTTAGTTCAGATTAACAGCTTAATACATTTGGTAGCTATGAATGGGACTGTGCGAGTGGATCAGAGTGAGTGAGAGAAACACCGCCATCACAAACAAAACTCTATTCCACCCAAAAGCGGTATGATATACTTAGGCACGATACTGCAATATTTGGGCATGCATGACAAATCTGGAAATGCGTGTGGTGGTATGCTAAGACTATCAAATCAGATGAGGTCCAAATCAAATCAAAAATCGGGTTTATAGTACGGGTATATTTACTGTATGTTTTGATATCGTGAAAAGTGTTCTGTATTATCTGGGTTACATCTTATAGATATATTCTTGTAACGAACATAAAAAGGAATATACAAGCAAGCATATTCCAAATACAAGTGAGTTCAAATTCTGTGTAACTTCCTGAAGTACTTTGTGCTCCGACAGCTGTTAGATGACGTGAAAAAGTGCGCAACCCTGTGGCAGAATGAGGAATGTTCATAGATGTGGGTTGTTTGATTTGGAGCCTCACTTGTCGTGAGAGTCCGGTGTATCATTGCTATTAAGTTTTACACTTGCTTACGTATGGTGTTCTTACGAAGATCTATTATCTTTTATTTTGCTTTTGCTTGTCGTCAGACGAGCACTAAAGTGGTACATTTTTTTCTAAATGAAGATGCGTTGGTGGAGTTTCTAACGTCACATGTTAGATTGGTGTCAATTTTAGGGCCTGAGACTGAAAACGCCTTTGATCCTGTCAGTGTTCTTCTGAACGCTGTGTTAATGTCATATCCGTTCCGCATTGACCGGTTGTGAGATGCTATACGAGATGAGAATAAAATACCGTTAGGACATGACAAATTCCGGTCACTCTCTCAGCAACGGCCACAAGCGCCATGTGGCGTGTGAGAAGAACCGGGGCCGTGACCGGTCACTCTCTCTGCAGCGGTCATAAGCGCCATGTGGCGTGTGAGAAGAACCGGGGCCGTGACCGGTCACTCTCTCAGCAGCGGCCACAAGCGCCATGTGGCGTGTGAGAAGAACCGGGGCC
>SDVV010012793.1:0-15336 GCA_016164225.1 Gammarus roeselii | reverse complement strand
ATACATATAGATATAGATATATATATAACCGACTTCTAAACAGATCATTGTAACATTAGCAAGCGTGGATATATTACGTTTATAAGCCACATCGTCTAAGAATATGTACCATAACTGTAATTACAACATTGCTGATTATATTATATTTAATCGAACTACAAATCGGCTCATACATAAATAATCAAATCACATGCAATGTGACATTCGGTCATAATATGACTGCAAATGAATCCGGGGCGAATATCGTAGATAAAACATTCGGAGAAAATAACAAGAAACTAATTGAATCTATGCCACGAGTAAATAGATCACATCGTACCTCGAAGAAATGATATCTAGGTTGAAATATTCATCATGAACGTGTCTGGAAATCAACAATCCTGCAAGAAGAATATGTGTGGAGTCTTGACGTTTAATACAGCTTATAAATTATTAGGTAATTGTCAATAAAAAAAAATATCATATAATGTTTGTCAATATCCCTTAAAAATCATTCAGAGGACTTAGCAGTGAACGTGCATTATCACCACAAGCATTGAAATGCTAATAACCTTATGTAAATAACCCGTTAACATCATTCCGGCTGGCCGCGGTAAACCAGTTCCGGTACCCTCCGCCGGCCCCCTCGTTTCTGCGCTTACCCCGCGTACAAACCGGTTGAGTCCCTACCCCGCGCCCTACCCCGAACGGCTCTTTTAACACTATCTATAATCCTTCACTAATCCGCGTTTTGCGCCACAATTAACTACTTCTACACAAAATAGTTCAGGTGATCTAAAATCACCCAATAATGACAAGTTATTGTATAGTGTGTGTATCCTTATGGAAGGATCGTGGAGAGAGACACCCAGGTGCATTTAGCAAGTGATGGTGGTCTGGAATTTGTGGATCTTGATGGAGGAGATGCACCAATACACTTGGTTCATACGACACATGGTAGAGAGATGGAAAGATTGCTCGTGGATTATGTGTTGATTTCCATAAGAGTACCTGAGAGGTTGTTACATGTGTCGGTAATGATTGAGGAGGGTTGATGTGTATCTGACAATTTCCTGATGGAAAAGAGTGGAGCATGAGGGAAGGGGAACTGGAGAGCAGGCAATACTGGATTAGGCTGATTGAGAAAGGAATTACCATTAGGGTAATTCATTACGGGTAGTATGCAGTTATGAGAGTCGAACTATAATGAATGTTGAAGAGGAGTGGGAGGCCTTTAGAGGCGCAGTGATGAAGTGTGTGTTATGCGGCGTGACGAAAGGTGTTTTAGAATTTGTTGCGGCGGGCTGTCAGAATGGCAGTGGCACATAAGAGCGAACATTCGAGGAATAGTTACAAAGATATATAGCAGTGGCTCTTGACTAGTAAGACAAAGAAGAAGGAGATGTATCCTGTGATTAGGAGAGGGAAGAAGGACGGTTCTGAAATACAATTAGGAGAGTACCAAGACGTGCTGGAAGAGAAGAAGAGGGTGAGGAAGAGAGATTCAGGAAGAGAGGAGGTGGTACAGATGGTAACAAGTGGATACTTGCTAAAGACGGCGCTCTGCCAAAAAGGTGGGAAGAGTATTATATAATAGGAGTTGAATGTTAAGGATTTTAGAGCGGCTGATATAAGGGCTGCGAGGGGTGATGCAAGGATGTCCGTTTTGGTAGAAATAATGTCCGTCATAACGGAAAAAGCGATTGAGGAGGCAGTGGAGAAGATTAAGACAGGGGGAAAGCAGGAATTGTACGGTACTGCGGTCGAGTGCCCTAGTAGCCCGGTACATTTTCGAATACTAGCTGAAATTAAATACTGTACAACTATATATGCATGCCCAACTACAATTGCTGGTTCTTTGATCATGATCTTAGGACATCAGATTCCTTTTTTTAGAGAAGGTAAAATATAGTGCAGCAGCTTACAACAGAAGATATATTATAGCCTAAACGCAAGTGAAAGAATAAGATAGGGCTTAATTAGCGGTGGTGCACAAGTAGGCAGGAGTCAGGCTCGGGACCGGATGTGGTCGACGTCACTGATAAGCCTAACGGTCGGTGCGAAGGGGGAGGGGGGTGGAAGGAGAGAGGTGGAAGGGATGGACGGACGGCCTAGATTGGCAAGGTGTTATGTTTTGAACATTTTTTCATTCGATTGTATTATGATGTTTATTGTATTTATATACGATTTTTTTCTTTAGGTGATTGTATTGGTATATAATTGGTTTCTTTCTGTTAATCTTTTTATATATATTCGTTGCTGGTAGGAATATTATTATAACACATTTCTGGATGGGTGGGGTGTAGGGATCCCCTGGCAAAAAATTTGATGCGCTTTGGAATGTACGTCAGGTGAGGCTACTCCTACCTATTCTTTGTCTTATCAGTAATTTCCGTGTCATGATTGCTATGTTTGATTGTCTGTATCATTATTATTTATGTCCGGTTCAATGGACCAATATATATTTTTTTCTGTACTCATGTGTTTGTATTCTTATCTAGTTGGGGTACATCTGAGTGATTCAGTGGTTGGTTGGTGGGTTCGTAGCTGACGGATGCTTTGTTAAAGCCTGTTGATTGGATTTGGGGTAAAGTTTTGTGTTTTCCATCTATTTATTTCATATGTATATAATATCTATAGGATTAGTATGGCACAAAAGTTTGTTAGTTGGCAAATTGATGTATATATTTTAGGTTGATACAGTAGCTTTGTTACGAGATTATGTCTACTCCTTAACGCATTATCCAGTTTTGAACCAGATATATCGGAGTCACCATGTATCCGCATGTTGCAAATGGACCGTTATCAAGCGTATCCAGACTATCCGGGTTGTCGTAAATCGATTTTTTGAATTGTGAGTACTGGTTGGATGCCCTATAGCGAAAGTAGATGAACGATATAGATTTATTGTAACTTTTTATACTGTGTCATGTATTCATAGTAATGATCGGTTGATATATGTTGAATTTGTATTGTTTTCGGAATTTTTTATAGTTATCTCATACAGTCATATGATTTTTTTAGGATATTTTAGGTTTGCATCTTCCATGTAGCACAATATTTCAGGCATAATTGGTCGGTTATTGCATCATTTTGGTATTTTCATTCATAAATATGACATTTTGTTATGATTAAGTCGTGGCTGCTTTAGTCAAAGAAGATTTAGTTTAACCCTGTTTTGGACTGATTTGGAGAATGATTTCATCAAATTTCTATATACTATAGCGTGTTCGTGTAGAAGTATTCCATATCATTTACTATATGTTTCAGTTATGTAAATCAGTCACATGCCTTGGCAACTTATTCACGTTAGTTGTTTGGTTGGTTACATGCTATTTTTTCTCGTACATCATGGTTTTTAATGTATGTTGTGGGTATGGGAGAGAATTGATCTTCTTGCTTTATTATAACTCGAGCGTTTGAGTAAATTTCATTCAGTTTGTATGTTCTCTGTACAGCTTCCATCTTCGATGCAAGGTATTGGTATTTTATACAATTATAGGAATATTAGGATATATTACGTTTGTATCTGCAATGTAGAACATTATTTCATGTGTAATTTAGTTACATGTTGTATATTTTTATTGTTATATATAAATATTTTTTACATCCTGGTACAATGTTTGACGTCGTTTTTATAGATATGGAAGATTCAATTTGTTACATACTTGGTCTTGTTTCAGCTTATTGTATGTTTATTGTAGGACCATACGTCAATGTTTAGGAGGAGTTAGAGAGTCCATTAGACAAAAGCTGGTTGCGTTTATGTGTATTTGTATAAGTAGACCGATTAACCATGTTGAATACCCCAGTGTATTACAATTTTTAATGTTAATTAGAGTAGAGTAGAGAATTACGTAGCTATTTTATTATTGTTGCATGATTTTTTTTCTACGATAATCATAGGAATATATGTTTAAGAGGTGCAAATCCTTACTGTATCTATATGGAATTTGCGTCACTGAACCCTAGCAAGTGTAGTTTACCGTTTAAGAAGACGATTTACTGGATGGAGGGGTCCTGGTGTAGAGTTGGCTTACACTATTTGGTAGTCATTTGGAATTCATCCATGTTCAACGTGAATTTGTAAGTTCATGTGAGCAGTACTTATAGTGCTGAATACCGCTTTCTAGAAACACTTTAAGGTGGGGTAGGGACGTAGGGTCACCGACGCAATACGTGTAACCTTGAGTCAAGCAGACGGGTAGGAACCGGTTTGGGCGTGTGAGTCAGCTAACGGGTGACTCATTTCAAACAGATGGATAGCTGTCGGAATACTTTTATTTACATAAGTGTATTAGCATTTCAATACTTGGGTATACAGTATTGAAACTTCGTTGCATGTCATGTTGCATATATGCATTTTCAATGCTGGGTCCTCTGTTTGTTATGACGTAATGACAACATACATTTATAAGATCATTTTTTATTGATAATAAATCTAACAGGTACATAATAATTTACATGCTGTATCAAAGGTTAAGGCTTCACTCAATTTTTGTTTGCACGAATGTTGGTTTCCGGACATGTTCATGATGAATTTCTCAACCTTGGTATCATTTCTACGTCGCTCGCTGTTAGAGAACCGCTTGATTATAGTTTTACCTGGTATATTTTGACATAGCAAATAGGCAAAGTAGATGCAGTATGCTCCACAGACCAATGATTGATCACTTTGGATGTGTTTATGTAGTACAAGTTGTATTTTTGCATGGATATTATAATTCGAAGCTATATTTCCTCAATATATTTTTGGATTAAACCCAAACGAATCAAAGAAGTATTGTTTCATATCGTATTTTAATATTAGGATCCAATGACCCATTTTATTAGGATCGCTTTCGCTGTTAACAATCATGTAGCCATTCATTTGATGCAAGGGCATTCTGTTTCCAGCAAAACAGCCTATATATGCGCGTTTCATAATTGGATCGCACTTGGATATATGGTAAATTTGATTATTATCCATGATTACTGTAGATAGTTGGGGAATACCCTCCTTGCCGAATTTATTTGGATAACACCGAGTGTATAACCTACCAGGAACAAGATCTTATTCGTGGTGGGTGGATTTTCACAATTCACTGTTATACGTATGTTTGCTCGTTTTTCTATGTTAATGACATCTTCAGAATCGCTGGGTCTTGTATCTGTAACAACTATAGTTCTTCCTGTAGGGAAATTTTGTCTTGGGATGAGATGAGCGCTGTTGCGCCTCCCTAGAGCCGAAAGAGTTTGATGGCATGCTTGAGGGCACTTTCTTGGAAATTATGATCTAATGTTGGTAACGCAGTTTCCGTTCACATCGACGATAACGTAAGTGATATCATTATGCTGGAAGTAATTTGGATTGCGATCATATGCTCCGTTATGTGCTGCTTGATCAATGAGAAACAGAGCAAATTTCTGTGGAACAACCCCGTTGAAGAGGGATCAATTGAGATGGAGTTATGAACGGTAGGAAACACGATTGTTTTGACAATAAGTCAATCGAACATGTATTCAACCATGTCATTGTTTTTCGTGAGCGCTTTATACAGAGCAAGCTAAGCTGTAGAGCACGGTACAACTTTTTACACCATAATTTGCATGAATCAACTAAATGGAGTATTGTTCATTTTCATGTGTTAGAAGAATGCTACTAGATTTTGCCAGCTCCAAACGTATATTTCCGCTGGCATTATCCAATAGATAGCTATTGCTACCGGATACATCAAAGTTTAGTAGTCCCATCGTATGTATACCATGACGTACACTTTCTTGAATCCAAGTCTCATTTCGTTTTGATTAGCAAAATTCACTGCGACGACGGTATCTGGAATGGGTGTTTGCAATTATTTATACATCATAATCAAACCATCATTTAGTAGTCCTGTATAACTGTTTCCTTCACACTGAACACCATTTGGGGATAGAGAGTGACTTTGTAACATACGATGAGAGAATCCGTCAACGAATGTAACATTTGCAGCGGCGGCCAACGCGCTTCCATCCGCATTTTTGACACGGATTTTCACTTCTAAAGTTAACGAGCTCAAGTCAACCATTTCATTATCTGATCCTGGAAAATGAAATTCTATAAAGGAATCGGCAATTCTACCATCATACAGACTACTGTTTGTACTTAGATAATTTCTTTCAACTTTCGATTCGATACTTGATTCAATTAAATATTTCATGTTGATGGAGAGAAACATAGTTTTCCGTAGGGGCTTCTAACCCTGTCTTGTTGAGAGAAGATCCACCAAGCATGTTGTCGGTATAGAACCTTACCCGTAACTAACGTTATTGGTACATGAACAGTAGTATTTATCAGTAATTAACTAATGGACGACACGACTCTATCTTTCATCGTGGTTCTTCTTCGATCTACGATTTTTCGTTACTTTCCCTGTGATCCTACCTCCAATTATGGCTTCATTTACAACATTCTTGGGTATAGTAATCCCATGTTCTTTTGTTGAGTAATCGTGTGTCTTGAGTAATCGTGTGTCTTGTTTCGAGCAGGCAGAAATGCTTTTCGTAGAAAAGGCAATGTGCGTCTTACAAGACTGGCTATGGTTGAGAAGAATCCGCTACCCCTCTGGTACGATATCGGACTTTTGTATCCTTCTATATCATGCAAACTTCCACTGCGTATAATGTCACATTTCGCGAATAAAACTTCGTATTGTTTGTACGACGGATATGCATATACCACCCTCATGATTGCTAGATAACAAATGACCTTTTCCATAGCCAGCGTTATGTTTATAAGGTTCTAGCTACTTTTAAAATGCAATACGTATAAGCTTGATCCACCATCCTTGAACGGGATGTTACCGCTAACACCATATCGTAGATCGATGGAAATGGAATCAATATGGCTACGCTGTATTTCTTTGTATATGACATGGGCGCGTGTAAATGAGTAAGTACCAATTCACCATAGCTTCAGTATATTTGTGTTGCGACATGTTTTGTAGAATAAAGTCATTGAACTTTATGCGTCGTGTTGCCTAATCATATTCAAACAATTTTCCTTTATCTCTAACAATTTGTTTCTTCAACCGACTTTTCTAATATTGATTTCTAACTCGGAGATGTATTCTTCCTATGTATTGCCTGATATATTCTCGCTAGGATTAAACAAAGCTTATCCATGCCCGATTCGTTCATTTTCAGCATTCAAATAGTCTATGTTGATTACAATGTTGTATTGTGTATCATGCTTTTTCATCTTGAACCAGTCATTATAGAATACCTCTACAAGTCCTACACTTCACTCTCCCTGTAGCTGTATTCCTGGATTAATTTTATTAGTAAAACTTGAAGACGTGATGATGTGGTACAATTGACTACTGCCTAGCGATGAGACATAGACAAAAAAGTCCTCCGGTTCCTTTATCCTGCACTGGGTCCTACGTCATACTGACAAATCTACCTAGTAGAGATCAATATATACTCTAACAAGTAGAACAATCAAATAGCTTTATATATATTTCTTTATATACAAGTATACATACTAGGTAGAGTTAGAGAATATATCCTGAAGACGTGGAGGTGCTCTCATCGCGAGTGTAATCGCCAAAAACGGTCTCACCCGGTTTGCGTCTCTTCCATGTTAAATCCATGTTTACATCATCACCCAAGTCACATCGCTTCCTCTTTTTAGTGACGATTGATTTAATTTCAATGGATTTTTTGGGGATGTCCGCCGGATGCCGGTAGGCAAGTGTGTTGCAGGAGTCGAGATAGTAACGTTTCTTTTCAAATTTACTAAGACACTTTCTAATGGTGCTTACAGTTTAGAGTTGGCATGCTTGTGCGCGAATGTTGTGTATAGTCTCAAAGTGTGTGTATTTTTTCTGGCTATGAATGTCTGTATTGTTCATGTTTGATTTAGGCTTGTGTCAGGTAATTGACACCTTTAGCAGCTGATTTTGTGGCATTGGACTCGAGCAACATGCTGCAACACTTGGGTTGTAAGCAAATGATTTCACTCGGGTAGTCATCAGCTGTTTCCCTTTTAAGTAGTCTTAGCTGTCTTTTCTTGGATTCATCGAGCAAGGGAGTTTTTTTTATGATAGTTGGAGAAGTCCATCTATTCAGCCAGCGAAGATTGCCGAACTTCCGCCTCAATGTCGGCCACGCCTTTGAACTAGATCATCAACGAGTCAGTGTCCGAGTAGATGAGCGAGACTTTGTCACCGTAGCGTGGCTTTAGTGTGTCATAAAAGAAGCTGTAGACTTTTGTTTTTGCTTTCTCAAGCACTTAGAATCCAACTTGGAGTGGATGAACCATTCGGATTTATTTTGCTTGAGGATCACGATGACTGTTTCGGGGCCGATAGCGTAACAATTTCTCAGGAGGGGAGTGACAGCGTGTTTTCGGAACTCGTTGGGAGTGCACACGACCTTTGCCTCTAGATTTCTGTTGAGCGGGTTGATAAGCAGCTTTCCGTAAATATTATTGTATAAAAGCTTATACAGGGACTTTTCAGAGGAATTCGTATACTACTGACGTTTCTGGATATTTTTCATGATGAACGATTTGAATATCGGTTCCTGCTTGATACGAAAAATTCGATAAACCTTGGAGACTTCCAGTCCTCGCCCGAGGAAAACTTGAAGAAATTCCAGGGCCACGAGTTAGTCAGTTTGAGGTAAAGAGTTAGCAGCTAGCTTACGATCTGATCGTTTTCGGTTTATGAGATGTTCCAAGCCAGTCAAAAGATTTTTGTGTAAGGCGAAACATCGTCCAAGGTAACCTCTTTGTGATGTAGCAGGAGTGGCAGCTCGTCTGTTTTTCGTGCAACTTCATCGCTGACTTAGGCATCGATACAGACTATTTACGTATACTCCCCAGAACAGTCTGTGTTTACCAAGTCGAATGCTTGAATTTCTTCCGGTGTGAGCTCGAGGATATCGCCAAAGATGAGGGGCAAGCTCAAGCAGCCACCATAAAAACTGTTAAAGTCCCACATTGCTGCTGAAGACACGGGTAATGTTGGGTCATAGTCTTTGCGTCAGGGATTGTTCATCTTGGTTAGATCTTTCGTCGACGTTACGAATCAGCCTCGTGTATTTTTGACAATCAAGTTCAGGAGATCGATATCTTTACCTAGCGCCAGTTTTATCTTTCCTTTGTAGAGAGCTGCTTGCATTGCAAATCTAGAGACGCTCACAAAATGGACGGGATCCAAGGTATAGTCGCATGTCATTGTCTCCCTAAACTTTTGGAAGACTTCGGCCAGCAGCAGCGTGTCAAAGAGCAGGTTAAAGATCATGTAGTCGCGTAAAGTCTTACAGTTTGCTGCATGCCCCATTTCGATCACTTCGGCAAAACCAGTGTCCGATATTCCTTTGCCTTGAAGTTGACTGTAGGAGGCTTGTTGCGACGGGATATCTGTTTGGTCCAGTACAGAATCCGATGTGATGGCTTCGTAGCAGAAATGTCATTTTCTAGTGGCGACGTCTAGAACCTTATCACTGTAACCGAGACTTGTGAGATGGGATTTGAAGAGCGGCATATCATGGCCACTATCCTTAAGATTTTTGGTGAGACTGTCTAAACTTGAGTGGAGGAATGAGGAGGAATCGATGAACTTGACACCGTTCATGCTCGTGTCATCGTTCGAGGAGACAGAGATGATGAACATTTCATCTGATTGTTTTGGTAACACATTTATGTTAGAAAAAAAATTCCGGTCCAATCCTCTTGAAATAAATCTCATGTCATAAGCCGATGCATTGTGAACAATACATGGCATGAACCTGAGTTTCTCAGTGATTTTGAAATTAAAATTTAAGCATAATGCCGCATTGTAGTTTCCTGTTATTATTTCTTTATTGGGTTCAAAGACTCCCTCGACGTGGTGGCTATGATGGCGTACTCATCTTTTACCATGTTCTCCAAAAGCGTCTCCGCAGCATTCACATGTTTTGCTTTCGCAATTTTTTTTACGTTTTGTTTGGTGAGGACGGGGATGTGATACAATGGCAATGTTGACATGGTCTCGTTTTCTGTGATTACCATCGCATGTTATTCTTGTCACAAAGTTTATACAATGTTGCACTTTCTCTCTTTGAGTTTAGATGCATTTCCCAAAAATTTTAAGACTGTAGTTAATGTGAAAAAAACACTAAAGCGTGGACAATCAGTAATATCGATTTGAATTTCAATTATTTTTTTGTGGAGCTCAGAAACAAAAGCGTTCCCTTCAACTTGGAACACAGAGTAGTTACGTGGTGTTTGAAGGAAAGATCGAGATCAAACCATTCTCCCAGACTTATAATTTTATCTTCAACAACAATGCCATATTTGATTTTCCTGATGGAGAAATTCCTTAGAATGCTTGTTTTTCGAGTTCGAGCAGGGCAGAATACATTTTAATTTTTTCAAAGTTGAGTTTGAGAACATTTTTATCATAACAAAATTTCAGATTAGTTACGGCTGTCTCAGCGTTGTCTTTCAGCGCATTCAGATTTGACGGTTTTCGGGAAAGCAATACTTGAACATCATCGGCGTACATTACCATTTCGCTTGATTTCTATTTGTAATTTACAGTCGATGTCACTTACAAAATCCAGGAACAACAAAGGGTCAAGTATCGAACGTTGAGGGACCCCAACGGCAACTGGGGCCGAATTCGACATAGTTGCGTTAACGAGTTTAACTGATTGTTGCCGATTCATCAGATAACTTTCGAACGAATAAGGGTATATTCCGATGTTGCGGAGCTTGCCAAAAAGAATTATATGACGTACACTGTCGAATGCTTTCGATAAGTCTAGCAATACCAGCAGAGATATCTGCCCCTCATCAAAGTTTTTGTACAGATCTTCAGTGATGCTCATAGGTGCGTCTTCTGTTGACAAATTTTGCCGTTAAGCATGCTGGCAGTCATTGAACAGCTTGTTTGATTTGAGGTAATCAATCAATTGGATAAGTATTACCTTTTCTAGAATCTTGGATAGGACAGGCAGAAGACTGATCGGTCTAAAGTTGACTGTTCATTCTTGTCCCCAGATTTATAAATTGCTTATGTGATTGCATGCTTCCAGATCTCTGGAAAAGTTTCTCTTGCTATGGAGGTGTTAATAACTGTGCTGGCATAAAGCAAGGTAACAATAAAGCTGTCTTCCAGATATTGCATTGTCAAACCATCTATTCCTGTAGAATTGGTATTCCTCAAGGCAAATACAGCTTGTTTTACTTCGTTATGCGGCATTAGTTTGGTTTCTATTTGACGTTTGCTTCTTGGTCGCTGCCTCCATCGAAAGCTCTTGGACTCCATGTATCTGTTGCGTCGCTCTGTAATCCTTGATAAACTACCTGGGTTACTTCTTCAGAAACCCTTTTTCCAACTCCAGCAAAGTAGTTGTTAAGCTTCTCTGAAGTTGCTTGAGTATTCGAATAAGTAAGCGAGGTGTTTTTTTTTTGTAGGGAACAATTCTTTTCAGTACATTTCACGTTTCTTTTTTATTGTTTTTGCACTGTTCTAGTTCTTCGTGATGGTATTTAATGTTTGCCCTCCTGACTTCTCGTTTGACTCTTCTATTTTGAATTCGAAATATTTCTAACCAAGTGATGCTTTGTTTTGCTCTGTGTTTGAAATATTTTTAAAGTGCAATTTCGTTTCGCAGTTTTTCTGTAATCCATATAACCGGCATGCTTTTTCTTGTTTTAGTTTTTTGTTGGCGCCACAGCGTTCAGACATGGGAGAAGACAGCCTGTGAGTAATTGGGCTTGCTCTGTGACGTTATCTGTGCAATGTATCGGTTTCATCATCTCGACGTTTGCCACTAGTTGTGCTCCGAAATTATCCGCGGTGTTTTTTCTTTGCGTACGACAGGTTGTTTTGTATATTTGTTTTCTTCTCTTTTTTGATGTTAATAATGCAGTTTATTTCATGGTGGTCCGATAAAGAATTGGGCTTCACTTCTGTGGTAACAATGGAAGACGGATTGTTACTTATGAGCAGATCTGATCCAGTTTGGGATTCGGGAGTAATTCTTGTTGCACTTTTTATGAGCTGATGCAGCCCGAGTCTGTCTAAAATTGGCTTCACATTGTTGGATTCCAATTTCAATTGATCGTCATTGAAATCTTCCAAAATGTACAGCGTCTTTTCTAAGCGAAGAGCTTCTCAAAATCTTTTTTCGATGTATTGAAAAGACTGTGCTCTTGCTTTGGGTGGTCTGTAAAGAGAAACAACAACAAACGATATGTTTTTTCGTACCTTGATGTTCACCCAAAGGTCATCAATTTCATTGCTGTCGTCAAGCATTGCATGAGAAGAGGTATATTCTTCTCACACATAAATCACGGTTCCACCTCCTTTAATTTCTCTATATTTTCTATAAACATTGAAGCTGTCAATCTCGATGGAGGTAGTATTAATGTCAAATTCCAGACAGGTTTCAGTCAGACATAGAATATCTATTGAGTCCTCCTTCATCATCATTTTGATGTGATCCATCTTTTTTCCTAAGCTCCTAACGTTTATATATGTTTAATCACGATATTATTTAGGTTCTGATGGGTATTTACAGACATGGTTGCTGAGGGAAGGTTGCTGCTCCCAGCTTGAGCAGATTGTGCCTCTAGTCATTTGTTTCTACTTACAGGACAGTTGGTGTCAGTTTGGGATGATTGCAGAGGCATCTCTAAATCGAATATGGATGTATCATTGTCGTATTGCAAATGAGAATACCTATTGAAAAAATGGAGAGTGTCTACTACAATCTGGAGGCTGTTGGGTCGTACTCTAGCGTAAAGGCCCTACATTAAAGCTATACGAATATATGTCCGTCTACAACAAGACGCGATGTTGAAAAATTTCTACAAGCATCAGAAACATTCACACGATTTAAACAAGCTCCCTTGAAATTTAGCAGACGTATGCTCACAGCTGCGCATTTGGATCGATTCTCTGTGCAGATATTGCCTCTATGAAAGATTATGCAGCTAAAAATGACGGAATTAGATATTTATTGATTGTCATTGATATATACAGCGAATATCTGTGTGTACAACCCTTGAAATGTGATTTCAGTATTCGACAAAATATTCAACGAACTAGTAGGGCCAACAACTCAGATCTGTTCAGATCAGGGCAGCGAATATACAGATATAAACATTAAAGCATGTTTGGCCAGCAAAAACAAATCCATTTATAGCATATACAACAAAGTCATCAAAGCATCCCCAGCAGAGCGCGTCATATGGACTATAAAACATAAGCTGGGAAAATATATACATGCAAAAAGACTGAACGCTATATAAATGATTTGCACGCAGTTGTAACGACTTACAATAAGACACCACATTCATCATTAATGGGACGGATACCATTTGACGTTTATTTGTTGAACGATCCGAAGCAAATTCAGGCTTTGCTGACTGAAATGTGAAAAATACAACAAAAATGAATTAAAGTGCCCATTAAACAACTAAAGGTGGGAGCGTACGTACGCTTACAGTGCAGTGATCCCAGTCTCAAGACATATAGGCGAGGATACGAACCAAAGTTTCCGAAGGAAGTGTTTCGTATTTCACGTTT
Source organism: Gammarus roeselii (assembly GCA_016164225.1). Taxonomy (NCBI): domain Eukaryota; kingdom Metazoa; phylum Arthropoda; class Malacostraca; order Amphipoda; family Gammaridae; genus Gammarus; species Gammarus roeselii. The sequence goes on along the minus strand of SDVV010012793.1, from coordinate 1,810 downwards.
TAATCAAAAACACTACCCTCCGACCTAAGAAATAACACTACTCGATAGTGATGAACCCAAATGTTTTGCCTATAGGCAGGAACTAGTTCAGTGTGACAAACCTGATATTTATGCCATCAAGGTATTGACGACCCGAATTAGACGAGAAGGAAAACAAATCTACGTGATATGTACGGATTGTCCAGACAGCAAACCTACGCGGATTAATGAAGGAAATGTTGTGTCATGATGTGTGATAAACGTTCTTTGAAACGTAAATTGAATTTTTTTAGTAAAATAAATCAACTAAAATCATCCGAACCGAGTCAACTCGTCAAACATTTAAGTGATAGAGAAGTTAAAATCATCTGCGAAATATTGATAAATATAGAGAGCGGGAAATTGGTCTGTGATAAACTAACCAAGTCACGGATAAATAAATTCAACTCTTTAATAAAATAATTAGGCAGTAAATCGTCCGGGAGTAAATCTTCCGAGGCCGAAAGGAAAACATTATCAACCGTGCGTAGAGGGCTTCTGTTAAATTTACTTTTACCCACTGGAGTCGGTTTTTTGACAAAAATAATCCATGGATAAGTCGGTTTGCTACATAGTTCCAAAGTCCAAGATGGATAAGTTTACAACAAATCATATTGGCGGTAGCGCTACACCCATATCTATAACAACAGAGCCAGAAATAGCAGAACATAGCAGTACGTATCACAGTCAAAGATTGAGTACGCGGGGGGACGATATGCTAAATTTAACCGCTTCGCCTGTAATATCACTAAAATTATATAATTTTATTAACAGCCTCTATCGCAATAGCATAACTACAGAGCCCACACCGGAACCTATCAAACAAAATGAGCCACATATTGACGATATTGCAGCATTATATACGGCCTCACCACCGCCCGTTGCTAAGACACTGTCCCCAGGTTTGCTTCACTATCTTTAAACCAACTCAGCACTTATATTTGAATCGAATGGGTTTGTTAGCCACCCCGATATACAAAGTCGTATTCACGTACTTGATCTCCTAAAAAGTTTATTGGTAAATAAGACAACGATAGCCAAAGACGTCAATGCAATCATTCAAACGTTCCTGGATAAATTGCCTGAGTCCTTTTACAAAAAAAAATTATTGAAAATTTAAGAGAAGGAGGATGAGATAAAGCAGTTCTGAGATACCTTATAACATACGGTATCGTAACACCAACATAACGAAGCAGCACTGGTACACGATCACTGTATAAATCACAGCATAACATAATCCATCACGCAATAACCAGGTGTAACATGTATGCCACATGGACCAGTTGGGGGAGGTAGTGCCTCCTATCGACCAACAGCTATGACCGTGTGCGAACACCACAATACTGTCAGGCACCATGACTGGCGAATAACACATGAAATCGAGAAATAAATATGTCCCTACTAGCGTGGAAACATACAACATAAGTGATACGTCACCTATAAGCATCTACAATACCACGCATCATGACACTGATACATCAATAAAATATTTATAACATCACATTAAATATTGCACCTTAGGGGAACGATTGAGTGCAGGAACCTTTCGTGTCCGTTACTGAGAACTGACTGAAGCGGTAGCGTGAACGGTGCGCATGGGTGCCCAGCGTATTGAACATGATCGTGGCGGTATGACCGCAAGGTGAAAAAAGGTAGCATCCTCGTCTAAACAGAAAACGTCGAGCGTGCCTCCATCTCCAGGGCTTGTGCAGGTGAGAAGATTCCCAGAGCATATTTGGTGACAGCCTCTTGGTGGCATCATGCATATGATGATGTATTTATATGCGTATAT
>SDVV010012792.1:0-15336 GCA_016164225.1 Gammarus roeselii | reverse complement strand
TATATAATAGCAATGCTTTGATTCGTAGGGAATCGAATTTTTAGTAAGAAAAGGTACACAAGGGCTTGGATGAGCATTTTAGAAGAGAGAATGAAGTAGGGGGGCTAAAATTAATATTATAATAAGGTATAAATAAAAACCCGGATGAATAAATGACAAAACGTTTCGGGAGTTGCTCCCATCATCAGTTGATAGCTTAAGTACCAAAATAAAAATTTGGTACTTCTTAATTTGAATTTAGCAAAGGATGGCTGTGAAAAAGCCGTGAGCAAATGGTGCAAGGTCTAGGGCCGCGGTGGAGCTGTCATTGGGTGATGCCGGAAGGGCTGGGCAAAACCACGAGACATATCTCCACGGGTCAACCGCTCTTCAAGGAGACGAGAAGCGATGTGATGTCTAACCAGTGTTTGTTCCAGAATAAGTGGTGTCCGGTCGAGGAAGGCTAGGCTCTGATTGGCCACTAGGAACTGTGTAAAGTCTTGTAGATGATTGATGAATGTTAAGGGAAGGTTTGGATCGGAGGATGTGCAGTGATTCAAGGATGAGTAAGTCAGAGCTGCTACGTGATTGGTCTAAGATTTGAAAGTGGTTTCTTATGAATGGATGGTTATAATCTTCAACATGCTTGCGGGGAATGGAGTGAGTGACCGTTGTTAGTGGTTTTCCTGGTCTACTCGAGATACCAAGGTGCTGATCCACTCGTTCCCGAAATCTTCGTTTGGTGCCTCCAATGTATGACGCTTGGCAGCGGTCACATGTGAAGTGATAGACGACGTCAGAGAGCACATCGGAAGAAACGGTATCATTGGAGCGGAACAGCGATCCAATAGTAAATGAATTTTTCAAGACCAAGTTAAATTTGATTTGCGGATAGAATTCGGAAAGATTGTTAAGTAAATTGTTATATAGCGTTACTGAATTTGGGCCGTAATACGGTAGAGCCAGAAAAAACAGTTTTCTTGTTGACAGTTAGTATTTGCTTAGATATCAAATAAATCTTGTTATGGAAAGCGCTGCAATGTTTATCGAAAAGGGCTAATGGGTAGCCATTATTGGTGAAGAAATTTCGAAGAAAATCAATTTCCTGGTGAAAATCAAGATATGTTGAAGAAAGGTTATAAGCTCTATGAATTAGGACTTGTAACAAGCAGAGTGAAAATAAATATATATACGAAGGCACACAATCTGCTAAAGATTGGTAAAACTACAAAATCAAGTGGATAAATTTGATAAGATTAAAGCTTAAATTAATGAAGAAATACCTAACATAAGTATGAAAACGAGGGGGAAAAATTATCCTTGTTAGACTAAGTTAGGATGAGTTAGGTTTAAGGCCATCATCACAAACCTTTAGTGAAAAATGTTACAGTGGATATTATGAAAGCTCAAACAAAACAGATATTCTGAATTGGAACGCAATTTTAAAACAAAGCCCGAATTAATCAATAACTTCTAAGTGTACAACTGCCTACGTATCACAAACATTTATATAAGTAAGACTTTCGGGAATAAGCGTCTAGTATGACATACGAGCTGATAACATAGTTGAGATGTACATTTAATACAAAATAAATTTTCAACACTAAATCTACACAAATCCGGTAGATTAGCTCTCCAAGACGACATGGAAACGAACCCAAATCCAATTTCGAGAGGTAGAACATAACAATATTTTTGGATCATAACATCCAATTAAGCGTATTTGATACCCAACATTCCATGAAAATTAAACAAATTTATATCATATACAGATATATTCCTCTGATAACCAATTAAAACATACAACAACAACTATAAAATAGCTAAATAAGATTCTCTACTCTACCATGAGCAACATTGATGAACTATTATATACAGTGTATCCTACCGCACCCAGATGATAAATCCTACTCCAATATCTGGTTCATGACTAAGATCGTATTTTAATAATATAACAGGCACACCAAAAATATCTGACATTTAATGCTATTTTTACAACGATACCTGTTCAAATCTATAACAAATTACAAACCCAACTAAGATATTATAAAATCCAAGCCCACTGTGTCGTAACAACGAACACTACAATTTTTTACTAGGTTGCTTCTCAGCAAAGTACCACTGATATATCACAAATTTTAAAGGTAACACCTGGTCATGATACAATACCTCAGACGTACCATGCATCTGTTTAGTCCATCACCTCTGAACAACGTCGAGCGAAGGCCTATACTGGACATAACCAAGAATCTAGACACGGGTACAGTTGTCAAATTGGGTCTGAAATGAGTCTCAAAAAGTGTGGCCATAAAAATGTGGGCATCTGTTCACTGATGTTCTAAGTAAACCACTTCAACGAATAACAGCTTTTCGGATAACCTCTCCAACAAACTAATGGAACTTAAGATCAACATTCACAAGAACTTACATGATTCACGTTGAACATGGATGAACTCCAAATGACCACCATAGAGTGTATGCCACCTTTCACCAGGACCCCACCATCCAGTAAATCGTCTTCTGAAATGTTACACTATACACTTGCTAGAGTTCAATGACAAAATTCCACAAAGATGCAGTACGGACTTACACCCCTTAAACTAACATTCCTATGATTATCGTGGGAAAATCATACAACAACAAACAACAACTATAAAAAATAGCCGAAAAAGATTTTCTACTCTGCTCTTGTTAACATTAAAAATTGTAATATAATACACTATGGTGTCCAGCATAGTAAATCGGTCTACTTACACAAATAGGCATAAACACAACGGGCTTTTGCCTATGGAACACCTCTAACTCCTCCTAAACATTGAAGAATGGTCCTCTAATAAGCGTACAATAACCTAACAGCAAGGCCGAGTTTGTAACAAATGAGATCTTTTATATCAATAATAAACACTTCAAACATTGTACCAGGATATAAGAAGATTCATAAAACACCAAAAATAAACAATATGTAACTAAATTAATCCTGAAATAATGTTCTACATTGTAGATACAAACGTAATATATCCTAATATTCAGATATTGTATAAAATACCCAAGACCTTGCATCGAAGATAAAAACTGTACAGAAAACATACAAAACTGAAAGACATACTAAAACTCTCGAGTTATAACAAAGCAAGAAGATCAATTTTCTATCATACCCAAAACATACATTAAAAACCGTGACGAACGAGGAAAAAGCGTGTAACCAACCAAACAACTGACGCGAATAAGATACCAGGGCATGTGAGCAACATACGCTGAAACCTATACTAAATTGTGTGAAATACTTCTACACGAACACGTTATAGTATATACAAAATCTGATGAAATCCCTCCCCAACTAAGTCCAAAACAGGGTTAAATTAACATTTCTTTAACTGAAGTAACCGCGGCTCAATCGTGACAGAATGTTATATATACATATAAAATACCAAAATGATGCAATAACCGACCAATTATGCCTGAAATAGTGTACTACATGGACGATGCAAACCTAAAATATCCTAAAAATTTCTGTAACTGTATGAGCTAACTATTCAAAATTCCAAAAAACACTATAAATTCAACATAAATCAACCGAATATTACTAAGTATACATAACACAATATAATAACTTACAATAAATCCATATCGTTCGGGTACTCTTGCTATTGGAACATCGCGTCAATGGAACACCGATATATCTGGCTCAAACCTGGATATTGCGTTATAGGGTAGAAAGACTTCCGTAACGAAGCTGTTGCATCGACACAAATACAAACAACAACTCGCCAACTATCTATAGATATTATATACATATGAAATAAATGACTGGAAAAATACACAGAACATAGCCTAAAATTCAATATCAAGCATTTGACCGCTACGAGTGAGTCAAATAAACTCTTGGGTGATTCTCCTTTGAAGGAATGTTTCAGTCACCTGGTTAATGGCATCTTTTTTCTTTGTGTGCGATAGCTCGCACTACAGAAAAATGAGTGAAGAAGTTACTGCAGGAGTAAGAAAAACAGAGCGTAAGGGTACTGATAAAAACAAACGCAGAAAATAACAAAAAACTAGTTGAATCTATGCTACGTGTAAATTTATCAAAATCGAACGACATAGAAACGATACCAAGCTTGAAAAAATCATCATGAACGTGTCCGTAAAGCAACATCCATGCAAGCGGGAACTGTGTGGAGTCTTAACCTTTAATACTGCATGTAAATTATTATGTGACTGTTGGATTTATTATAAATAAAAATTATCTTATAAATGTATGTTATCAATATCCTAAACATTCAGAGGACATGTATTGAAAATGCATATATGCAACATGACATGCAACAAAGTTGCAATACTGTATACACAAGCATTGAAATGCTAATACCTTTGTGTAAATAAAAATATTCCGAAAGCTATCCATCTATCCGAATGAGTCACCTGTTAGCTGACTCACGCGCCAAACCGGTTCCTACCCGCCCGCCTGACTCAAGGTTGCATGCATTGCGCCGGTGACCCCCGTCCCTACCCCACCCAAAAGTAACTCTAGAAGGCCGTTTTCGGTGAGATATATATATAGAAGGAAAGGTTGCGAGTGGTGGAACGAGGAGGTCAAACTGCTGTGGCTCGGAAAAGAAAAGCGTGTGAGAAGTGGTTGCAGGTGAAGTCGGTGGTGGCTTATGAAAGATACAATGCGAGGAGAAGCGAGGTGAAGCGGGTGGTGAGGAGAGCCAACAGAGACGCAGACGCCCGGTGGGGCAGACGGTTGGGCCAGAATTTTGAGGAGAACAAAACGATGTTCTGGAAAGAGGTAAAGAGGGTGAGAAAGGGAGAGACCGGGAAGGAGGAAGTGGTGAAAGATGAAAATGGCCAGTTGTTGTTGGAAAGTGGGGATGTACGGAAGAGGTGGGCCGAGTATTTTGATGAGTTGTTGAATGTCGAGGGTGACAGTGAGGCTGACATTGTTGTTGTGGGTGGTGGTGCTCGGATTTGTGGCGGACATTAGAGGTGCAGGAGGCGGTGGACGTGATGAAAGCATAGAAAGCCCTTGGTTTGGATGGCGTTGCGACCGAGTGCCTGAAGAAGGGTGGAGTAACGATTGTCGAATGGTTGGTGAGGTCACTGAATTTGTGTTTTCTGGCAGGCGTGGTACCGATTGAGTGGCGCAGTGAATGCATTGTTCCGCTATATAAGAGCAAAGGAGATAAAAATGAATGCTGCAACTCGATAGGTATCAGTCTGTTATGTGTGGCTGGTAAGTTGTATGAGAGAGTGTTGATCAAAAGGATTAGAGACTGTACGCACTGTGCAAAGGAGAGGAACAGTGTGGCTTTAGGAGTGGTAGAGGTTGTACCGATCAGATGTTTGCAGTGAGACAGGTCTGTGAGAAGTACCTTGCCAAAGGAAAGGATGTGTTCTGGGCTTCGTGGATCTGGAGAAGGCTTACGACAGAATTGACAGGGAAGCGCTGTGGAGGGTGTTGCATTTGAATGGAGTGGGCGGACATGTAATGAAGCGGTGCAGAGTTTCTATGCTGGCAGCCGTGCATGTGTCAGAGTGGGAAGCTAGGTGAGTGATTGGTTCACAGTAAAAGTGGCATTGAGACAAGGCTGCGTGAAGTCTCCCTGGCGGTTCAACCTCTATATGGATGGAGTGGTAAGGGAAGTGAACGTGAGTGTGCTGGGTCATGACTTGGAACTGTTGGAAGCAACTGGACGAAGTTGGCATTTGAGCCAGCTGCTATTTGCTGATGATACGACCCTGGTTGCGGGTTCAGAGGAGAAGCTATGTAGGCTAGTGTCTGAGTTTGTTAGATTATGTGAGAGGAGGAAGCTTTCAGTGAACGTGGAGGACTGTCGATGTAAGCAAAATTAGTGACACCCTAAAAGGAGAGCTCTTGGAGGAAAATCAGTGTTTTAAGTATCTGGGCTCCCATGTGGAGATAACTGAACTAGTGGAAACTGAAGTGAAGGCGCGAGTGAAGAAGAGGTGTAAAGTGTTGGGTGCACTAAAGAGTGTAATGAGTTGTTGGACGTTGGGAATGGAAGCAAAGAGAGGGCTGTATGAGGGTGTTGTTGTCCCAACTGCGCTCTACGGAGCTGAGACATGGGGGGTGAGAACAGAGGAGAGAAGAAAGTTGAATATTTTCGAGATGAAATGTTTGAGGAGCACGGCTGGAGGAACGCTGAGAGACCGGATAACCAACGACATTTTTCGAATCAGAACTGGGATGGTGAAGTAGTTGGAGAACAGAGTGGATTCGCGTGCTCTCAGATGGTTCGGGCACATGGAGAGGATGGATGAAGGAAGATTGGTAAAAAAGGTGATGAATGCGGAGGCGAGTGGTCGCAGGCCTAGAGGTAGACTGAAGCTTGGGTGGATGGATGGTGGGAAGCAGGCGTTAGGAAGGAGAGACATGAATGTGGAGGTGGCGAGAGAGCGTGCAATGAACAGGCGTGAGAAGAGAATGGTTGTGAATGGTTGATTTTGACACTGCTCTGTTGTGCTTTCCCGCCCTTGGCATCCCGCTGTCGGGATGGTCGTGTGTGGGGGGGGGAGGGGGGGAGGGGCAGCCATTACGACGCGAAAACTGTCGGGCCCTGCTGCTGACGACGGATCTCGGACTGCACTCGTGACCCAGAGTGTATGTTGCGGGGGTACCGGCCAGACCTTTTGGCACAAAAGGGCTAAGTTGTGTGAATGTATGAGGGCTTGAGGTGCGCCTTGCCTTCAGCCACCCCATTTCTGGGGGATGCGGCCTAGAGACTGTGTCTGTATCTGTATATACTACTATTATATGATTAAAAACCCATTGCCAGACGATTGAAGTAAACGATTTATTAATAATAAAATTATGTGTTCGGACTTAGGTCCGTGCAAGAGACAAGGGTAGCCTTAAGATGGTAATCATGAACAACAAACGAAAAATTAAGCCAGCAACTGGGCAATAAGACTATGCCTGCCTAACAGCACAAATGCATGGGGAAGATAGATAAAAATTTGAGTTTGAGTCAGAACAGAGACAATGATCATTTATTCATGGTATTTGTAATGGTTTTATAGTTATGCTTCTGCATCCTATTCCATACATATGAGTAAGAAAACTGATAATGACGTTTATCATACACGTCGATTTCTTTTTGTAATTTGTTCCCTAAGTTTTCAGGAACTATGTGGACTTCTTCAGATATGCCACTTGGAAGAACACAAAACCAAAAAGTTCCAGGACCCGTACTCGACCGAAATTTGGAGTTTGATGATGAATCTCGACTAGTTTATCAACTAAGCTTCAGCAATAGCGAGATTGTTCGGCCTTCGACCTCTAAATTGAACCTGTGCGATTTCCAAACTTTTCTGGTGGTTGGTTTTCAATCGCTGGTGTTTTAATTGTGCAGCAGGATGAACTCGGATTCTGTATGCCCTTAAACACGTTTAGCTAACGAACAAGTTATAAATCCAGTATATTTTTCGGAATGACATCCAACCTTTTACATTCGTATTGGTCAGCCACATGGCATGACCATTAATATGGCTCAGAGCATTTTTTTTATATGAATAACGATTGTTCGTTTTTTTCTGACACTACATTACCAGTTGAACATTTTTAGCCGGGGTAACTGTACACAAAAGTTGATAAATACTGCGCTTCAAGTTTTGTTGGTCGTTCTTAGAGGTGCTGGTGAACTGGTTCTTGAACCTGTTACTGACGTGTTTTGGTTCTTCTCACTTTCTGTCATACGCAAATTTCTGCTCTGGTCCAGCAATTGCTAAGTAATGTGTACTATTTGCGGCGGTTGTCGAACGTCAACAAGTAAGTGTAATGGATATATTTCTATTAGATCAATAACATTACTTCTAGGCGTTGAATGAACCTAGAAATGTTGAGCTTTTTTTTAACCAACAAATGTCACTTTGATGCGACACGTAAGGTCCTTTACTCGCTTTCGGGTTCTAAAAACTGTTATTTACTACAGATCAAAATATATGGCATGACCAGTTTGTGTTAATTTCTCTTGAATCTGATTGATTTGAACTCGCTTGATAAAATTTATGCTATGTAGGACCATCTCATACTTTCTCTGAGTGAGTTTAGTCCTGTTGGTTGAACACTTATGAGAATTAGCTTGCGATCTATCGCGAGTTTATGAAAATTCCAACCTGGTTTTCGTGCATCCCAAAGGGGTTCAGTATTAATTAAAGTCAATATGTATTAAACAATTCTCTACAGTTATTAGCTTGAAAAATAGATCCTACAAATTCTTTTTCTTTTCATTCTGTATCTGCAGGAACAGCCAGATGTAGTCTCTTCGTTAGGGATTATTTATCTTGAGAACGATGCACTGCACCTCACCTGGGAGCTTTTAAACCCAACTGGAGCCGTTCAAGGATACAGCCTGACTTGGAATGACGGAGCCTCTGACAAACAGGCACACGAGTCAGGAACAGCAGCTACAATTGCTTACCCCTTCAACTTGGACTGTTCTGATAAGTTGGCTGTGACTGTCATTCCGTTGAATGACGACAATGCTCCCATTGGAACAAAATCGACGGAAAAATTTGCTCTGAATGGTAAGAAGCAATGCCTTTTTTGAGAAACTCGCGCTGATTGTTTTTATTGACAGAACATATTTTTGATGGAAAAAATCATCAACTTACCTTCGATTTCACGAGGCCTTTTTTGTTGTATTCCTATATTGTTAGAGTCACATTTAAGCCACCACCAATCGGTGTCCAATTTCATATTTGCCAGTCTCAAATATTTATCATTCCTGTGATTCATGTCATTGGTCCGGCACGACAGTATGTTTTCACATTTACTCACATCATATAATTTCCTCAAGTTACTCTCCAATCACACAATAAATACACTTTATGCCTAAAAAATATTGCTTGCAGTGCCAAAACTACAAACAATGTGAAGTTATTCAATTTACCATTTGATCTTAGCCACTGATACCCTAACACACTTCATATATATTCCTATCTACAGATGTTGTCTCAAATGTCATTTTGACGCCATGGGAGAACATGATCTCAGCTTCCTGGTCCATCAAATGCCCAAGCCAGGCTCACACAGAAACTGTTGTGATCTGGGAGGGGGTCTCCCACAGTCATGAATTCTCCTCTCGCTTTCCAAGCACAACAACGGACACGACAGCTCATGCCACCTGCTCTGCTGGAGAACCCATCATTCTACAACCATGCCAATATTACCGCGTTTTCATTGAGCCCCTTGACAGTGAATCCAGTTACACCGGCATTGCTGGAAAAAGTATGGCCTACACTCTTGAAGAAGGTAAATGGTCCATGTCTATCAACGCCTGCCAGTTCGCGTTTCACTGAATAAGAAGAGGTAATAGCTCTCCTAAGTTTCATTTTCGGATTAGATAAGTCATTCATGTATGAGCAGACATTCAACGTAGTTGAACGAAATGGAAATTCTCCGTTGCCTGCAAATAGTTTGGGTGGCTGTAATATTTTCAGTACTAATTGCCCAGGTAAAATGACCCGTGGGAATTTATTAGCTTGAAAACTAATACAAGTAATTATTATCGCAAGGCTGATAACATAGGATGTGTCAATCGAGATATAATCACTGATCTCGTAAAAACATATGTTTTTGAGCAATGTCGAAAAAAAATCAAACGAATCGACGTCAAAAATATTTGTTGGTACATAATATTTATATATTTGCTGTAGGAAAAGATAATTAGTGAAACAATTTAAACTTATATTGTGTTTAACTTTACTTCTCCACCAATGATTCAGATTAGTTAGTGGGCTATTCTACAGACACTCGAAAAGTCATGAGCGTTCAACAATACAAAATAATACAGAGAAAATAAAAATAAATGCAGCACTTAAATAAAGAATAGTTATTCGTTCTTTGCAAAGCAATATACTTATTTCAATCACTAACCAACATTCATAGTGAGACATTTTATTTCTTGAACAGAATCGCGTTCAAAATTTGTGGAAATTGAACTGAAGGAGACAAAGCCACGCTCCGTCACACTGCTGTGGAAGGGCCCCAACCCGGAATGTTCCGGGACCAACTACATAGTCACGTACTCCGAGACCAGGCTGGAAGACGGTCGGACGAGCAATGGAGAGGCAAAAATAGTCATAGGGTCGGAGAGGGAAAATCAGAATAACGATCAATTGATCACTGCAAACTTAACTCCGTTCGACAACAGCAAGGTGAAGGGCCACGTGGACAACTTGCAACCATTTTCACGATACCAGTTCTGTGTTGCAGCCGGGAATGCCGTGACCAACAGGGTGTGTCAGGACGCCCAAACATTGGAAGAAAGTAAGAAGTTATTTCTCCATAAAATTTGCTGGACTTGAATGTGGCAATATTTGAATCACATTTCATATCATATGATGACGTTTTTATGCGATGTGAGCCTTACTTTTTTAGTGTTGAAATTCAACACTTCGGGCTTGTAGAATTATATAATTGCCTCAATATATTATTTCATCATTTGTGTCCCCTATTGTTCGCTGCAAAACATAACACTTATTTGAGTATGATCATGAATACATGAAATATCTAAGCTAGTGAAGAACCTATTGCTGTTTCACAGCAATAAAATATATTGCTAACGTTAGCTTCTAGTTTACGGAGCGGAATAAAATTTATGATTTTTTTAAGGGAATGGTTCTAAATTTTTTAAGAAATCGTATCGTGGATGATCGGGAATAAAGTTTCAGACGCGTCCATTCGATTTTTTAACACGGTAGAGTGGGATGCAATTTTTTATTAGAGCATCATAATTATCGTTTGGGTATACGAGGCAATTGTTAGGGAATTATCATTATTTTCTAACTCTCTTTCAAAATTAATTGTTGAACCCCTTTATATTTCTAAATATTGCTACAAGGCTAATGAGGGTAAAATGTCCCTTAAATTTGATAGATACTTTGCTATTTCTTTCATTGTCGTTAAAAGCCGGGCAGATGTGCGGCAAGGAGTGAATCTGTTATCGTACTATGAGAGCCATCTTAATATTTCTCGATGTCAATATTACGCCTTGTAGCCGGGGCGCTGGAATCTCGCTACCGTCCCCACCGCGGTAAGGGAGGAAGGGATTTTGGTGTGGTAAGTGGAAGAAAGTCTGGTGGGGAGGAAGACTGGGCATGAGAAGGTGTGGTTTTGATATTGAATGATCGGTTGGCTAGTAGCGTTACCGAGTGGAAGGAGGTGTCCTCAAGCTCGATGTCGGTGAAAGTTAAATTAGGCGTAGAATTTAGTGTGTTGAGAGTTTTGGAGGTCATTTCAATGTAGTTGTACTGGGTGACTTTATTGCGAGAGGTGGAGATGCAGTGGTGGAAAATATGATAAGAAGGTATGGCGTTCCCTGTAAAAATGACATTGAGAAAACCTGATAGGTCTGTGTATGGAGCAGGAGTTGGTGGTCTTGAACAGTTAGTTCAATGAGCGAGATAGCCACAGGTACACATGGGTAATGATGGTCCATGGTGGTGCAGTGGTGGAGAGAGCAATGCGGGATTTTGTGCTGATATCGAGGAGAGTGGTGTGGAGGCTGATGGGTGCGTGGGTGTTGAGAAGGCAGGGTGGAGGAGTGTCTGACCATCTGCTGGTGGATGGTAGATTAAGAGTGGAGCAGAGGTGGAAGGGCAATAAGAGAGTGGGAGGAGGAAGAGAGGTAGTGAAAGTGAGTGAACTGAATGTGAAAAGCAGAGCTGAGGATTTCCTTCAGGCGTTGAGAAAAGACTATGACAACGTGAGAGGACAGAACCTGAGAGGTGTGGAAGAAGAATGGGACTTAAGAGATGCGTTGCTGAGATGTGCGAAGAATGTGTGTGGTGCACGCCGTTTGGGCGGGTGCAGAAGGAAAGGTTGCGAGTGGTGGAACGAGGAGGTTAAACTGGCGGTGTCACGGAAAAGAGTAGCGTTTGAGGAGGGGTTGCAGGTGAAGTCGGCAGTGGCATATGAAGCCTATAAAGAGAGGAGAAACGATGTGAAGCGAGTGGTGAGGAGAGCCAAAAGGGACGTTGATGCCTGGTGGGGCAGACGGTTGTGCAAAAGTTTTGAGGAGAACAAAAAGATGTTCTGGAAAGAGGTGACGAGGGTGAGAATGGGAGAGATCGGAAAGGAGGAAGTGGTGAGAGATGAAAACGGCCATTTTTTGTTGGAAAGTGGTGATGTACGGGAGAGGTGGGCCGAATATTTTGATGAGTTTTGAATGTCGAGGATGACAGAGAGGCTGACATTGTTGCTGTGGGTAATGGTGCACGGATGCCAGTTTTGGGAGAGAATTTGTGGCGGACATTACCAGGGAAGAGGTACAGGAGGCGGTGAAGGTGATGAAAGCAGGGAAAGCCCCTGGTTTCGATGACGTTTCGACCGAGTGCCTGAAAAAGGGGGGAGTAACGATGGTCGAATAGTTGGTGAGGTTACTGAACTTGTGTTTTGTGACAGGCGTGGTACCAATTGAGGGGCGCAGTGCCTGCATTGTTCCGCTGTATAAGGGCAAAGGAGATAAAAATGAATGCTGCAACTCGCGAGGGATCAGTCTGTTAAGTGTGGTTGGTAAGTTGTACGGGAGAGTGCTGATCAAAACTATTAGAGACTCTACGGACTGAACAATTGGAGAGGAACAGAGTGGTTTTCGGAGTGGTAGAGGGTGCGCCGATCAGAGTTTTGCAGTGAGACAGGTCTGTGAGAAGTACCTAGCAAAATGAAAAGACGTGTTCTGGGCTTTCATGGACATGGTGAAGGCATACGAAAGGATTGACAGGGAAGCGCTGTGAAGAGTGTTGCGTTTGTATGGAGTGGGCGGACATTTGTTGAAAGCGGTGCAGAGTTTTTATTTTGGCAGCCGAGCATGTGTCAGAGAGGGAAGCGAGGTGAGGGATTTGTTCTCAGTGAAAGTGGGACTAAGACAAGGCTGCGTGATGTTTCCCTGGCTGTTCAACCTCTATATGGATGGAGTGGTCAGGGAGGTGAACGCGAGTGTGCTGGGTTGTAGCTTGGAGCTGTTGGAAGTGAATTGGCGGAGTTGGCAACTGAGCCAGTTGCTATTTGCGGATGATACGGCCTTGATTGCGGATTCAGAAGAGAAGCTATGTAGGCTAGTGTCTGTGTTTGGTAGAGTGTGTGAGAGGAGGAAGCTTCGAGTGAACGTGGGTAAGAGTAAAGTAATGAGATGCTCTAGGACTGGCTATGCAAGCAGAATTAGTGTCCTCCTAAATGGAGAGTTGTTGGAAGAAGTTCAGTGTTTTGAGTATCTTGGCTTCCATGTGGAGAATACTGAATTAGTGGAAACTGAGGTGAAGTAGCTAGTGAAGGAGGGGTGTAAAGTATTGGGTGCACTGAAGAGCGTAATGAGCTGCAGGACGTTGGGGATGTAAGTAAAGAGAGGGTTGTATGAAGGTGTCGTTGTCCCAACTGTGCTATACGTAGCTGAGACATGGGGAGTGAAAGTAGAGGAGAGGAGATGTTTGAATGTTTCGAGATGAAATGTTTCAGGAACATAGCTGGAGTAGCGCTGAGAGACAGATTCACCAAAGACGTGGTTCGCATCAGAACGGGGATGGTGAAGAAGTTAGAGGACAGAGTTGATTCGCGTGTTCTGATATGGTTGGGACACATTGTGAGGATGGATGAAGGGAGATTGATAAAAAAGGTGCTGAAGTCAGAGGCGAGTGGACATAGGCCTATAGGGAGACCGAAGTTTAGGTGGATGGATGGCGTGAAGCAGGCGTTAGGAAGGAGAGACGTGAGTGTTGAGGTGGTAAGAGAGCGTGTACTGGATGGGCGTGAGTGGAGAATGATAGTTAACGGATGAGTTTTAACGCTGCCCTGATGTGCTTTCCCGCCCTAGGCATATCGTTGACAGACGGGATGGTCGTGGGTGGGGTGGGGTGGGCGGTTACAATGACGCGGCAGGGGTGATCCAGTCACGCTGTCGGGCCTTGCTGCCGACACTGACCTCAAACCGCACTCATGACCCGGAGGTTGTGTTGCAGGGTCCCCGGCCGGACCCTTTTGCTCAAAAGAGTTAAGGTGTGAGAGCGTGAGGTGCGCCTTGCCGTTGAACCCCCCTTTTCGGGGGATTTCGGCCTAGTGTCTGTAGCTGTAATATTAAATAGTATTATGAATATGCATTTGTAAAATGAAAAGACAGAAAAAAATAATAACTATCAATAGTTTTGCCACTGGCACTACGATTTGGAACTAAATTGCGCTTATCCTTTTCTAGAAGGTCTCTTTCGCGAAATGGAAATTGAGCCATTCGTTATATAGGATCCTCAACTATAATCCTCAACTATAATTTCATTCTCTGCTGAACACAACAAAGATTTGCAAGCACCACTTCTTAATTTTTTTAGGATAACATTTTTTAGGGTAGCATCATGCGTTCTGCTCGCACTACTGAGGTGGACCGTTTACCTCTCGAAGTATACTTATTCTTTCCGTGTTATACGACCAGTAATATTGGCAATTATTTTCAGGGCCCGACCAACCCTCGAACATTTATCTGACAACGGAACAAAAGGCATCAACCTCCATTGAAGTGCTGTGGAAAGCGCCACCAAATATGAACGGGAAATTTGCTAACTACATCGTCCGTTGGTATAAGGACTCAAAGCCCGCAGGTAGTCACAACACAACGAAACTTTCCTACACAATTGTGGACGCGGAGCCGTGTGTGAACTACACCATCTCAGTGGTAGCCGTCAATGGAGCCGGAGAAGGGATGGAGGCTAAGACTGGAGGAGTTGCGGATGATGGTAAGCCGGGACAATGTGAATGTTCAGAGAGAGAAGCCTGGTGATTGCTTGATCTTCAGCAGCGAAAAGGTGAGGGATCTTTGAACAAGAAACATTAGGATGGTACACCGGTGAAGCAGTCTTGCCATCCAATCGCAAATTTGTGATAATGCAAAAGATCCATAACAACAATACAATATGAAAAGTTTCTTGAGGGAACAGACTTAAAATATCGTGGGGAGACGGATGTAAATGATTGAGGGTTTTATTATTGAAAAAAATCTTGAGTATGTAATCAGCAATCGAACCATCGACGCCGGTTTGCGAGACCTGCACTCAGTGCACAAGACAATCCAATGTAGCAAAAGTTACGATATGACCGTTAGTGAACATTGCACTGTTTAGGTCGGACTGATCTTGCATGACTTTGCTGCCACTGTCATGTTTCAATTCGTATCAGTGATTTATCAAAGTTTTACTATGATGAAACTAATAGTGATTAATTATAGTGATTAGACGTTTCTATCGGCATAAACTGTTAGTCTTTTTGCTCCCTATTACTAGTTCGGTACCAAAGTACGGGAAAAATTTGATGTCTCTTTTTGATCTTGGGAACCGAGAAATCATTGATATGCA
>SDVV010012791.1:0-15336 GCA_016164225.1 Gammarus roeselii | reverse complement strand
CGTGCAATGAACAGGCGTGAGTGGAGAATGGTTGTGAATGGTTGATTTTGACGCTGCTCTGATGTGCTTCCACTCACGCCTGTTCATTGCACGCTCTCTCGCCACCTCCACATTCATGTCTCTCCTTTCTAACGCCTGCTTCACACCATCCATCCACCCAAACTTCGGTCTACCTCTAGGCCTGCGACCACTCGCCTCTGCATTCATCACCTTCTTCCCCAATCTCCCTCCATCCATCCTCTCCATGTGCCCGAACCATCTCAGAACACGCAAATTCACCCTATTGTTTAAAAGGAAATTCGGCGTTCGCCCACTCGAGAGAGCGTGCAATGAATAGGCATGAATGGGGAATGAAGGATTTTCTGCCGCTGCCCTGATGTGCTTTCCGGCTCTTTACATTTTGTTGAGAAACCGGATGGCCGTTGATGGGGGATAGGGGATTACCATGACGCGGCAGGGGCTGGGGTCTGCTGCTGACACTGACTTCGGACCGCACTGATGACCCGGTGTGTTGCGAGGTCTTCTTTCAGCGCAAAAGGGCTAAGTTGTGCGAGTGTACGAGAGGAGTGTGAGGTGTGACTTGCAGTCGACCACCCCTCCTTCCTGGAGGATTCGGCCTAGTGTCAGTGGCTGTACCCACTCTGTGCAGCCCTTGAACCTGTCATTTGTCAAAATTGGGTGTTGAGCTGTGTAACACATAAGAGCATCCTTTTAGTCACAGCCTAATTTTATTGTAATTAGAAAATATAGCTCACCTACACAAGACCTAGTTACTCTTGGGACTCACCTGTCACATCCTAATTGAAATAATACCATAACCAAGTATCACTTACCATACTTTACTGAGATAATTACCTAACGTCATTGACAAAAATGTTCAACAAAATTGTTTTTTTTTTTCGTTCGCAAAATATTTTCACCCGAACAGACGTGCAGGAGATGGCCTCAGCTGGTTTACAGGTCCCTGATTTATAATACACAAAACAATGCTCCCACACTACACATTCGTTTTATTAGAAACTGGGTCAAGTCTTTAAACGCCAACACTGGAGAAGGGATAGCAAATGGAGATCACGAGATAACTCAGAGTATGAAATCTCACGCATTAGAGTCTGATACACTTTGATTAACTGAGCAACGTAATTGAGAGATGCAGTACCGGGGAGGGAGCAGCCTCGTGGACGGCGGCTGCACTCGGGGCGGGACCAGTGCAACTATTGGCGGAGGAGGTGATGGGCAGCAGGCACGCGGCGCTGTGGTTTAGCTCTGACTCCGACATGGAGAGGCTGCTGCTCAGGTCAAGGTCCGTCAGCCCGTCGTGTAGGTCTGTGAAAGGACGAGATTAAATTTGAGAGACGGAATTTCTAGCGCGATAGAGTCAACGTCAATCATGATAGTCAAGGATGACCTCTGTTGTTGTTGCTCAACCCTAGCTCCTCCTGCGATGGAGGAGCCATCGCAGGAAGAGCTGAAACAGAGGATGAGCTCTGTTACAGGCTACGTGCAAGTATACTCTCAGTTACAGTAACAAGTACTTGGCATCAAAAGAGATCGGATCAACTGCGTTGGGGTTACCAGCTAGCACCTGCTGAAAAATAATATTGATGCACGTTTAGAGAGTAAAGTCACTTTAGAAAAGTTCTCTGAAGTTATTCCACAAAATCGAGTTGACGAGGATTTGTTCAGTGACGAGTTAAATTCTTATCGGAGAAGTTTAATACGCATCAGAGAAGACTGCTGCCTGGAACAAATAAAAAATACACATTAGACAACAGCTCACCTTTGGTGCTTGACAACGTGACGTCGAGGAGATCCTCTGAGTAGACCGTGGCCGCTCCTGCCCCATTAGCTTTTGTGGACTGAGGCGCTTCGGAGGAGGAGGAAAAGGACTGGAGGGGATTGTCAGCGGCCGAGGGCAGAGCGGGCTGGAAGCGTATGGAGCACTGGTGTAAACTTTTGGTGGTGAGGATGTGGCAGTGAAGCACCAGACCGCGCACGACGGTGCCTTCACTGCCGCCCATGGACGATGGGCCCTCACAGTCTGGAGATCACAAAGACAATAGTTAATGATGGACGGAGGCAAAATGACGTTGATCGAGCACAAAGAATGACAGGAACCACCCTTGAAGTTGAAACAACTTCAAATAAACTTCAAAATTAGACAAGAGAAATTGCGATGAGTTTAATATACCTTTGTTCAAATTTGTTGAAAAAAAAAGAGAAATAGCGGGATGAAAAAATAGATATAACATGGATGAAAACTAAATCAAAACAACAGTAGCGGTGACAACATCAAAGTTTTAGGAACATTAAAAAAAAATTAAAACAAGATCGACATTTCTCATGAATTGACACGAGAATACAGATAGAGGCACTAGGCCGAATCCCCCAGGGTGGGGGTGGCCGACGGCAAGGTGCATCACACAACTTAGCTCTTTAGAGCTAAAGGGTCCGGCCGAAAACCCCACAACACACTGGGTCGCGAGTGCGGCCCGAAGTCCGTATCAGCCGCAGGGCACGACAGCGGGTCCAGGTCAGCGTCAAATATCAACCCTTCACAACCATTCTCCACTCACGCCTATTCATTGCACGCTCTCTTGCTACCTCCACATTCCTGTCTCTTTCCAAACGCCTGCTTCACACCATCCATCCACCCAAACTCCGGTCTACCTCTAGGCCTGCGACCACTCGCCTCTGACTTCAACACAGTTTTCACCAATCTCTCTTCATCCATACTCACCATGTGTCCGAACCATCTCAGAACACGCGCATCAACTCTGTTATCTAACTTCTTCACCATCCCCGTTCTGATGCGAACCACGTCGTTAGTGAGCCTGTCTCTCAGCGACACTCCAGTCATGCTCCTCAAACATTTATTCTCGAAAACATTCAACCTTCTTTTCTTCTCTACTCTCACCCCCCAAGTCTCAGCTCCGTATAGCACAGTTGGGACAACGACACCCTCCTACAACACTTTGATTTTGATTTGATTCAAGCCTCATTTCCACCGGAGCCTCAACGTGAGTCATAACAGCCTCCCCCGTAGGTTCGCCGTAGGGCTCGACGATTATGAATTCCAGTAGGCTCGCACGCCTCCGCATGTGAGAAAAACAACGTTATCAAAGTCAGAACATATGGAAAATTTTAGTCGTGTCAGAAGCACGCTGGTGCGCACAAGAAAAACGTTTATACGGAACGGATCTCCGCTTGATATCATTTAGAACTTCAAGAGTAATATGTATGCACGTCAGTGCGCACAGGTAGCATCGTCGAGATTAGTACAAGGTTCACGACTGCACGACCAAAGTCCGCTCCGACAGCAACGCAACACAATGTTTACAGCTGCGCGGTCAAGTTGTTTTAGTACAATTTATTCATTCAGGTAAGATACGGACTCAGACGAAACGAAATTAATACCCGCCTCCAACCCCTCAGAACCTCATGAGTAATATGTACACACGACAGTGCGCACAGATAGTATCGTCGAAAATGGTACAAGGTTTACGGCTACACGGACAAAGCCAGCTGCGGCAGTAACGCAACACAATGTTTACAGCTACGCGATCTAGTTTATTTCTAGTACAGATACAGATACAGACACTAGGCCGCATCCCCCACAAAGGGGGGTGGCCGACGGCAAGGCGCACCTCACACCCTCACACGCTCACATTTTTAGTACAATTCATTTATTCAGGTAAGATAAAGACTCAGACGAAACTGAACCCAGCCTCCAACCCCTCAGAGCCTCAAGATTAATATGAACGCACAGATAGTATCGTCAAAATTGGTACAACGTCTACGGCTTCACGGATCCGATCAACTTCAACGCACCACAAGGTTTATAGTTACGCGGAAAAGGTCAACAACAGAAATTACATATGGTCGCGCACGCGCGAGTGAGCACGGACGGAAAAAAGATGCATTCACAAAATGACGTACAGGAACTCTCGCACAAAAACACTAGCATTACTTTATTAAACTGTGGATCGTGAAGAAGAAAGAAAAGGCAGGTTCATCATGGGCTGAAAAACTGCTCCGATTATCGATATCATACTTATTGTTTAGGGGAATAGGGTGGGGGGACAGAGATCCCTCGGGTCCCAGAGGAGCCCGATAGGTCCAGGAGGGTAACCCAAGTCCCCAGGGTCTCCCGAGCTCCCCAAGTCCCTCGAGTCCCTTCGTCTCAGCTCATCTGGGCTTGTCTAGACTAATTTCGGCCAGCCTCGACTCGATTTGTCCCGACATGTTTCGATTGATCTCGACGCACCTCGACCAGCCTTGACGCGGCTCTCGCCCTCTGCGTCGGTAATCTTGGCGACTGTTATAACTAATTTTTGCTATTCATGCATTTTAGGGTGGTAGCGGTGTAGAAGGGGGGCAGAGGTCCCTTGGGTCCCAAAAGAGCCCGATGAACCCCGGAGGGTAACCCAAGACCCCCGGGTACCCCGAGCTCCCTAGGACCCTCGAGTCCCCTTGTCTTAGCTCATCTCGGTTTGTCTCGAATCACTTCGGCCAGTTTTGGCTCGTCGCACCCAACTCGACTTGCCTCAACATG
Organism: Gammarus roeselii; assembly: GCA_016164225.1. Taxonomy (NCBI): domain Eukaryota; kingdom Metazoa; phylum Arthropoda; class Malacostraca; order Amphipoda; family Gammaridae; genus Gammarus; species Gammarus roeselii. The sequence continues at coordinate 10,781 of SDVV010012791.1, read as the reverse complement.
TTTCGAGTGATCTCGACGCACCTCGACCAGCCCCGACGCGGCTCTCCCCCTCTGTGTCAGCAATGCTGTAGACTGTAATAACTAATTTCTCTAATCAAGCACTCCATATTTATACATTACTCTGTGTATAGGTTTTACAGCGTTGGGAGGGGGAGCAGAGGTTCCAGGATTCAGAGGGGCCTCAAGAGGGTCCCACAGTTTCTCAAGAGGGTCCCAAAGGGTCACAAGAGTGTCCCAAAGGGCCCCAGAAGGGTCCAAGTGGGCCTTTCCAAATCCTCCTGGTCTTTAAAGTCCCCCGGGTTAGCGATACCCCGGGACCTCCGAGTCCCGCGGGTCCCTCAAGTACCCTCCTTCCCTGAGCCCTCTTGTCCCAACCAACCTCGATATATATAATAAAAACAATGAAAAATTTATCATCATGAAAAAAAAGGCAGAGAAAATCAATAGAGCCCAAGAAAGACGAAATAATAAAATGCTAAGATAAAGTGTTAATGATCTATAAAATTAATAATCATCTATCCACCCCAATCTACAACCCTTTCTTCCATACCCAATGACCTGCAGCTCATTACATTCTTCAGTGCACCCAGCTTTTTACACCCCTCCTTTACCTCAGTTTCCACTAGTTCAGTCGTCTCCACATGGGATTAGATTAGAAAGTAGAGGCTTTCTAGTACACTGGAGTCAATGTCCTTCTGGCACAGTCTCCACATTAAAGCCCAGATACTTAAAACATTCAACGTCTTCCAACAACTCTCCATTTAGGAGGACACTAATTCTGTTCGCATCGACAGTCCACGAGTATCTCATTATTTTACTTTTACCCACGTTCACTCATAGCTTCCTCATCTCGCACAATCTACCAAACTCAGACACTAGTCTACATAGCTTCTCCTCTGAATCCGCCACAAGCGCAGTATCATCCGCAAACAGCAACTGGCTCAACTGTCAACTCCGCCCATTCACTTCCAACAGCTCCAAGCAACGACCCAGCACACTCGCGTTCACCTCCCTGATCAGAGATTGAACAGCCAGGAAGACATCACGCAGCCTTGTCTCAGACCCACTTTCACTGAGAACCAATTACTCACATCGATTCCCACTCAGACACATGCTCGGATGCCAACATAGAAACTCTGCGCACTACCAACAGATTTCCGCCCACTCCATACAAATGCAACACCCTCCACAGCGTTTCCGTCAATCCTGTCGTATGCCTTTTCCGGATCCATGAAAGCACAGAACACATCCTTTCCCTTTGCAAGGTACTTCTCGCAGACCTGTCTCACGGCAAAAATCTGATCGGCACACCCTCTGCCACTCCTGAAGCCACACTGTTCCTCTCCAACTGCGCAATCCGTAGTTTCTAATCCTTTTGATCAGAACTCTCCCGTACAACTTACCGACAACACATAACAAACTGATACCTCTTGAGTTGCAGCATTCAATTTCATCTCCTTTGCCCTTATGCAGCGGGACAATGCAGGCACTGCGCCACTCAATCGGTACGACGCCGTAGCATCACCAACTATTCGGCAATCGTTACTCGACCCTTTTTCATCACTCAGTTGCAACGCCATTCAAACCAGGGGTTTTCCTAGCTTTCATCATCTCCACCGCCTACTGCACCTCTTCCCTAGTAATGTCCGCCACAAGTTTCTCTCCGAAAACTGGTATCCGCTTACCACCTCCCAAGTAAAAATGTCCACCTCTCTGTCATCCTCGACACTCAACAACTCATCAAAATACTCGGCCCACCTTTTCCGCATATCACCACTTTACAACAACAATTGGCTGCTTTCATCTTTCACCACTTCCTCCTTTCCGGTCTCCTCATTTCTCACCTTCTTCACCTCTTTCCTAAACATCTTTTTGTTCTTCTCAAATTTCTGGCACAACCGTTAGCCCCACCTAGCATCAGCGTCCCTTTTGGCGCTTCTCACCCCCGCTCAACTTCTTTTCTCTTCTCTTTATAGTTATCAAGGACAACCACCGACCTCGCCTGCAACCACTCCTGAAACGCTCTTATTTTCTGTTCCACCGCCAGTTTGCAACCTTTCCTTCTACACCCGCCCACACCACACACTTTTCGCAAATCTCAGCAAAGTTTCTCTTAACGTCTCCCATTCTTCCTCCATATCTCTCAGGTCCTGCCCTCTCACGTTGTCATACTCCTCCTTCAACGCCTGCTGGAACTCCTCAGCTGTGCTTGCCACATTCGGTTCACTCACTTTTACTACCTCTCTTCCTCCTCCCATTCTTTTGTTCCCCTTCCACCGGCAGGGGAACGATGATGCTCCTAAATGAAAAAATGTTCCTAGGGTGATTAGATCTTTAGTCTAGGGTGCCAGGATCCTCGGGTGAGGCACGCACCTTGCAGAGCCATATCGTGCTTCCAGCGCTGGTAAGGCTTCATGTTGGCTGAGGTGATTGCAACGCAAAGAGGGACGAACTGCACAGGGATCTCGGTGATCGAGACGACACGCTTCACGAACGGCTCCTCCTCACTGGGCACATCGCCCTCTTCCACATCCTTACCATCAGTGGCAGCACATCCATTGCTCTCCGGAACCTGAGATCCCTTCGGTTTACCGTTATTTGCCACTTGGCTCAGCATGCAGATGTACAACATCTGTAAGGAGAAACGAGATATGTTCTAATAAAAAAGTGGTAACATGTTTGTGAAAGATACTTATATGAATACCAAATTGTACACAGAAACATGCAGAGCTCTTTTTTTGGTTCAATGTTTGGTAATCATAAAACACTTTAGTGAAACTTTCTCGGTAGTAAGTTGCATTCATGATCAAGCATATGCAAGTGTTGAAATATATATTTTCGTTTGAGTTCACACCTTTCTGGCCTGGTCGGTTAGCATCATGTAGTTGGCTGAATCGTCGACATACACAAGCAGGCCGGGCGATGGCCCAATGGAAGCTGCAGGGCTGCTACCAGCATTGTGCAGTAGCACCGAGGGAGAGAGGGAGGCGCAGCGCAGCGCGGGGGAATGGCTGGCAGAGGAGGGCGCTGAGACTGAGGGAGGCTGCTGTTGCTGGGCCCCGCTGCTTGGCTCGGAGGAGGGTGACGGCCCGCAAGATGGGAATTCGAAACGGATCACCTTGGTGGCAGGTAACGATCATGAGCAAGCACTCAAGTGAAAGAGTATATCAACTCCCGTATTCTGTAACGGATATTTTCATGCAAATTTATTCCCAAGAAGACTTTTGTTATGATGCTACACGAATATAACTAATAACTTGACTATTTTCTGCAAGAAATAATAGAAATTTTATCTTTTTTGAAAACAATAAATCTAGAGCACCAAATTTACGGCTTGGTTCATCAACGCTTTTGCTTGAAATACCTTGACGTGTTGTGAGCAAGGCACTGAAAACTGAGACTGTACTCACCGAAGTTTGGCGTGGAGGTTCATCCACAAATTTACGGCTTAGTTAGTACATTAACGCTTTGAAATACCTTGTGTTAGGAGCAAGGCATTGAAAATCGAGACTACTCACCAAAGTCGTCGTGGACGTTCACCTCGACACATGCAGCATCTTTAGGTCAGGCAACATACAGTGGTGAGCGCAGGTTGGTCAGCAAGCTTGTTCTATTTGTATGTATGTAGAATGGATTTGATTCGCGATTTGACTGGAAGCGGTCTCGATCGGGTTAGAGTGCACCTTTGCTAACTACATATATGCAAGACAACAATAGTCCTCCGGGAGTATTGCCTGATGGGCTAGTGTCTTACTAAGCAAGTTATAATTGAAGCATATGAAGGATACTAAAACAAATCTGAGAATATTACACTGGAAGAGGGCATCAGAGTCTGACCTGCAAGCAGGTCCAAGTCTTGCAGGTCCAGATCCTGAGCTCTGAGTTGTTACGGATACCGGTCATTGCATACTTCCAGACTTCACTGGGCTCAGAGCTGAAACAAAGAAGGAAATAAGATCCTGTGTTACAAACACAAATTTCCCTTGATAACGAGATGGAAGGACAGGAAAAGTCATGAATGTCAAGTCAAAAACAGAATGGAACCAAGCAATGAAATCTCTTGATAAAAGTTACTCTCGTAGCAAAACATTCAAATAGTTCCTTCCGTTTCCGAAAACATAAACAAGGCAGCCCAGGCAGTGAAGCGTCAGGAGGCAGAACTCACCCGTCAGCCGGGGCAGCGTTGAGGTTGTCTAGGAAGGCAAGGCAGGAGAGCGGCTGGCCGCCGTGTGGCAACCACTCATGCATGATGTCGCTCTCGTCGCCAGGGTTGCTCCCGCCGTCAGTCTCCTCCTCGTCGGAGTCAGAGTCAGAGGACTTACTGCTGCTCTCCACCTTTTCGAATATAACAAGGTCAGTTTAGTAGACACAAAAATACAGTAACTGGGCACATATTAATGGAAGGAAGAGTTCTGATATACGAGTGGATTCTCACTATAACTACTTGATAATGTATCACTTGAATTGAAGATGCCTTGTGCCACCATGTAACAAAATTTAAATTCTTTCAAGTAGCTCATTATGCCCATACATTACTCCAGTTTTCTTAAAAACATAAAACCTCACTAGAACATCACAATCAGATTAAATAGAGGCCACCAAGGTGAGAGACCCAAGTTCAACATTACATTATTGATATACGTTCAGAAAATGAACTTGCAGCACACCTCAATCAGTGTAGTTTACCAGTCTGTCGACTCAACACTAATGAACTGAGGATTCGCAATTGCTCTTAGGTTGTTCCCAGTGAGTTCAAATGAATTGATCACAACAAATGAATGTTCAATCATCAATGACATTATTTCACATCTTATGAGTAGTGAAGTAGCGATTGATAATTTGTTAGCGGTTAAACATTACTTTGAGGCTAAGTGGACTACTACAATTATTAATAAATCTTTCATTATGTGTTCCAACATAGCTACTAGTCAATAAATCGATTCCTCACATCATGTTCTCATTCAAATTGAAAGATTTAGCAAAATTATCAATTATAATTTCTGTTAATTACTTTTACAATCTACATTAGATAAATTGATGAAACATTTTGGAGTATTAAAGCTATGGTAACATTTAATATACTAGAATTTAATAGTTATCCAAGTACCTGGTAGAACCTGACGTAACCGTCAGCAGTTGCTATTGCAATGCAGGTGCTATCTGGGCTGAGAGTAGCAGCAGTGACAAGTGAAGTGAATCGGTAGGTGTGGAGGAGGGAGCTGTGGCCTGCAGAACGGCGTAATCGAACACCGGGCTTGCGCACCAGTTGTTGCACTTGCCACACTTCCACCTGTAATCCGATATGAGGAAGTAACAACAGAACCGGTCACTATTAATGAATAGAATGCCTATTTGCAAGTACACACACTTCAGGTGAAGATTGAAGTAGAGATTCGTGTCCACAGCAGGGTGAGACAGCTTTCACTTGTTAACCACCGGCACCAAAAATTCAGGGCTCTACCCCACCCACGTCTATCCTGTTTCCTAATCAGATGCACCATAGCCGTGTCTAACAAATGCAATGATAAAAAAAATACTCATGCTTACTCCTTGCTTCCCAACAGATTCTTCTCTACCACAACGATTTTTCACTATACAACATTGCTTTCCACTTCCTTTCACTATGCTCACTCATCTCCGCCTTCATTACCCCTTTCCCTGACCTCCCATGGCAACGTTTAGCTTAGATTCAACTTTGGTTTGAATTAAAAAAAATTACCCTGAGGGCAGATTGTTAACAATTATCATAGGACACTAAATCACAAAACCCAAGCTCTTGTGAATCACGTTCGGTTGGAGAAAGAAGGTCAATCAGAAACTCGATTTGGGTAACAAGGCTTTCTAGCGGCCTGGAGTTAGCTTCTGTCTGGCTTCAAATGCTAATCCAGCGACTAGAGCTGCATCAAGTTAAAGACAAATTTTAGAGTGAGAGTTTGAGCTCACTAGCACGTAAAGTCAATGTCCATTGTGCTGCGAATGTCAAAGGGATGCACGGTTGCCGCTGGAGGTACAGGAACTACCAAGGTGCTGAAACCTCATGGTCCCAGCACTCCCTGGGTGGCAGCAAGGAGCGTGATCACTCAACCTACCATGCTCCAGAGCTTTGAGGATTTGCAATTGCCCTTATGGTGCCAGGACAATGTACCTCAACACCAGCTTAGGAGGAAGATGAATTAAAAACAGGTAATGGGGATCTCATGAATGAAATCGACATTCAGTGATGGCAATGTCATTCATGCATGAAACAGCATGAATGGAAAAAAAAAAAGAGTAGCTAGTAGGAAAAGAATGCATGGAAAAAAAGAACGCAACTTGTTAGTTATTAGCCAACCAAAAGAAGATTGGGTCCTTTGTGCAACCATTATTGGGAGCATTGTTAAGAGTGAGTTTAAAATTAGTTGGAGGAAATTTAAACAAAACATAAGATGCAAATGAATTAAATAAAATATAAGAAATTTCTGGATGGGAAGAAAGGGGAATAATGAAGAGTGAAAAGAGAGGTCTGAAGGCAAATAAGGGTGACTCCATTCAGCCAGTAAACCTAACAGATGCCTAGGTGCAGAGTTTAAAAAAAAACTAATTGTCCAGTCCGCCCATTAAAAAAATATATAAAATATATCCACAGTTTTTGAGTCTAAGCTTATTTGCCCTTTTCTTCAAGAAATATGTTTCCTAATGAATAATTATATTTTGCATGCCAATATTGGCTGTATGGCGGCTGAGCATGCATACCCTAATGTGAATTACCACATAATTTACAGTACTAATTAAAATTGGTTAGCTGATATTTTTAGTTATCACTTCCTAATCCAAAACCCTAATTTCAAAAACTTTCAATAAAAAATGTCTATTCAAATTATCATATTTAAGAACCTTCCTGAACCACTGAAACAATATTTTCAAGACATTTGTTCACTGTTTTAAAACACAGCACCTTCCTCTGACATTTTAATACTGAACTCACCAGATGAGAAGTGCCCATCATTCTGCAACATGTTCCACTAGCAATTTTATGTATCAATAATCTAGTTCAGAACATGGTTACTGCTAGCAAGCCTGAAAATGGTCACAATAATGTTTCATAAGTGCTACAATAAGATCTGATCTCTTATTAGCTACTGAACACTGTTCATATGCGGTTGAAACAAGACAACTGCTGGAAGACGCAGAGTTGTTTGATTACTGATGTGCCAATTTGAGCAGTCTGTTCTTGCTGATGTTGCCAGAGCTACGTCCTTTGTACTTTCAATATCTGTAGCTGTGCAAATAAATTGAAGAAAAAAAACTAATATTCAAAGCATTACATTCATATTCACATCATCATCTTTCTTCATTGACCCAAAGTATAATAAAGACACCTGACATTACCCACTTAATTTTCCAAGATAAATCAATCTTATGGATTATGACGAGTGATAACAGATAAACATATTTAAGAATGATCGATCGTTTTATACAGTCAATCTTAAGCTGCTGCACATGGTACTTCCAGGTTAGTTTCTGGTTGAATATTAGTCGTAGAAAGGGGACTTTAGGTAGGAAGGGGATCATTTCTCCTGAGTCTGAGGTCTGGTTCCGTGTATGTGCGGGACCGATGGACATGAAGTGCACATGTTTTGCTTCGAGACTGTAAAGCCTCAATATTCTGTACAGGCAACCACCTGAGCAATTGCACTCTGCAATTGGCGTTGGAGTTGGGACACAGCTGGCGCAGATGCGTATATCATGAAGTCGTCAATCGCAAATAGAGTGCAAGAAAGGACGCTACCCTTGGGTACCCCCTCATCTTGGGTATGAATGTTCGAAAAGTGATTGCCAATTTTGGCCCGGAAAACTTTCCGCCGGAGAAAGTTCCAAATAAAGAAAGCCAAATGACCCCGGAGTCCCAACTTATGGATCTCTCGGAGGATGCCATAACGCCAGGTTGTATCGTATGCCTTCTGAAGATCAAAGAAAACACAGACTGTGTGTTGTTTAAGGTTCAAGGCATGTTGGATGGCCGTCACAACGCGTAACAATGCATCTGGCGCTGATAACATCTTTCTAAATCCGAATTGTAATAGGGAGATAAGCAAGTTTGCTTCAAGGTGCCGGGTCAGCCGGGTATTTACTATCTTCTCCAGAATCTTTGCTACACACGAGGTGAGAGCTATAGGGCGATAACTCGACAATTCATCAATAGGTTTGCCAGGTTTTGGGAAGGACAGAACCACTGCCTCCCTCCACCGCTCGGGATAAGAGTGGGTAGGCCAGACTGGGTTGTAAATAAAGCATAAGTAAAAGAGTGCAGAGTGATGGGTGTGGCGGAGCATCTCGTAGGAAATTAGATCCTCACCGGGAGCAGAGAGGCTGGAAGCGCAAACTGCACCAATGATTTCGCGTACAGTGATTGGTTCATTGTAAGCTACAGGAAGATTTTTCGCCAAATCCAGATCATTTTGTTCAACAATGTTTTTTGTGGTATGGAAATTATGGCTATACCCAGAATCTGAGCTAATGTAAGAGAAGTGTGTTGCAAAGAGTTCCGGAACTTCCTACGGGTAAGTGTGGGTCGTTCCCCCACCCTTACGGTTGGGGAGGATGAGAACAGTACTTTCCCATCATTTTTCGTATGCGGGACCATTCTTTAGACATGTGTGTTTACACCGATGGATGATACTAAGTTCTCCCACGCTTTTTTTTTTGGATAAGAAGTAGGTTTTTCGTGATTTTGCAGTTTATCGCCTAAGCTTAATCTTATCGGCTTCAGCTTTATTGCGCTGGTATCGACTGAATGCACGCTTCTGTTGCCGTTTTGCTATTTTGCAAAGGTTATTCCACCAAGGTGTCCTAATTTTACGCGGTGTTCCCTTGGTTATAGGGATGCTACGGGCTGCAGCGTGAAAGAGGACATTATTAAACTTTTCTACCATCTCGTCCCAGGACATATCCCGAGGTGTGAGGGGTGTTGTTGTGTAAGCGGTCAAAAATTGTCAGTTGGCTTTACGCAATATGTATGGGCAAGTGGAGGAAGTACCTTTAGGGTGGAGAGTAGTGATGGTGATGGGGAAGTGGTCACTTCCGTAGGGCTCTACCAGCAGTTGCCAGGCAAGGTTTGGGGAGATGATTGGGGAGCCGATAATGAGGCTGTCTGGATAGCTATGTATGGGAGTGCGTCGGTTCTCCAGCATTAAGGAATGCAATATCGGAAGATAGAAAGGATGTTTCGACGTGTCCTCCACGTGTCCATCAGCTGTGTCTCCCCCTCAGAGGGGTGTGTTTAGCGTTAAGATCACCTACAAGAAGGTAGGGCGCAGAAAATTGACCAGCGAGGTTAACGAGTAGTGCGCATGAAAGAAGTTCATTGGGAGAAATATACAGGTTACAAATAGAAACAGGGCGTTTAAGGCCAACTCTTTGGGCATGGGCCTGTAGAGTTGTTTGCAGAGGGATTGAAGAACACGTAACTACTTGAATTACTTTAGTGGCTAGGCCTGTGCCCGGTCGAGCATCGGCAGTGGGTGAGACAAAATGGGCTCAATACCCACTGGGAAACGATGGTTTGTCCAGCCCCAGGAGAGTTTCCTAGAGATGAACCATCATTGGATTATAAGTTGGGGTTAATTTCAGTAGTTCAGCACAGTTAAAACGATATTTTTTAATGTTGTATTGATGGACGAATGTATCGGACATTGGAAAATTAGGTCAGAGCAAGTTAGGATTTAAGCTTGAGTTGATGTGGTCTTGCTCAATATCGTTCCCGCACACGAATGTTATTCAAGAGAGTGTCGGCAGTGCTCGGCGAGTATTGCTAGAGCTTCTTTTATAGTCATGAGTCAACGCATGGTCTTCTGGTCGGATCATCGTCGTACAGGTCCGAGCCAATGCGCTTGGCGCGCTGGTAGGCGGCAAACGAGAGTCTCCGGTTTGGGATGCAGATGGAATGGGATGGCTATAACTCGAAAGCGTATTCAGCGCATTTCCCTTAGGAAATGCGCGTCTCTTCCTGGGCGAGAAAGTGACGAAGAGGCATTTGGTGCCCTTATGGGGGCATCAGAAAGACATTTGAGCTGAGGAGTGACCTGGCCAGCCTGCATGGCTTTTTAGGGAAATCTAGGTTGGGCTTCAAGCAAGGTGGGTTAAGTTTTTGGCGACAGATCGCGAGTTTTCATCTTGTGTGGTTGGCGAGGGGCGCATTGGAGCGGTAGCATCTCGTCATGAGGTGCTGTCTCAAGCGATGGTAGATCGTCGCACGATCAAGATCTGGAAGCAGCATGTGCCGCACCTGCATCACGTTCTTGTGTCATGTTATCAAAGTTCACCCCACCAGAAGTTGGGGAAGGCTGTTGTACCAGATGGTGCCGCTGATACGTCGTTATCTTGCGATATTTGTAGTTCAGAGAAGTGTTCAAATGGAGAAGTCTGGGTCGTCGACATTTGCTGTTTTTCTCTTAAAGATTCCATGAGAGTTCTGAGGAGCCCCCTCAACATGCTTTCTGGCTCTTTCAATGAGCACCACTTGTGAGCTATGTAAGGCTCGTTTCCCCTGCGACACAGTATTCCAATGGTTAAGCAGGACCTTCCAACAGCTCTACCCCAGCAACGGGTTTGCTGAAGGTTGTCCACCACATCGCAGAAGCCTACTGCAGTCATATCATTTACAGCATTATCAATTGTCAACTTTGCTACTAATGGCTATTTTGACAGTTGTGAAGTTTGATTCAAGAAAATATGCATAAAATTAGAGAGAGAAAAGACATTGAGTAACAGAAATGCAACAGGTAAAATAAACCCAGGATGGT
>SDVV010012790.1:0-15336 GCA_016164225.1 Gammarus roeselii | reverse complement strand
GATTGATGTCAGACTGCGGTTAGACACGATTAGAGACGAGCAGGATTGATGGCAGAGTATAGGTAGACGCGATCAGACTCGAGCAGGATTGATGGCAGAGTATAGGTAGACGCGATCAGAGTCGAGCAGGATTGATGGCAGAGTATAGGTAGACGCGATCAGAGTCTAGCAGGATTGATGGCAGAGCGCGGAGTGGTACCATTGTTATGCACCTAGCTTCTGGTATATCAATGAAAAATACCACAAAGAATTTAATTGTGCTGCTGGAAGATGGACGGCATCCAATAAATTGTCAATAATGACGACAATATATCACAAGTGTTATTATTCACAACCTGTCGCGATTGGTGTCTTGAGGAATCTTTTGCCTCAGCGGTTTAAAGCATCTGTTTTAAAGGGCCGTACGGTGAAAGACAGGAAATGTCGACAAGACGCAGGTCATGATATTTTCCAGGAGGATGATGCCCATTCCTAACACACAAGTCGAATTGAACGGTAAACAGGAGGCATATGTAGCAAAAACAAAGATTATCGGTGTAATAGTAGATCAGAGACAACTGGGAAGATCACGTCTCATTTGATGACGGGAAATTATCCAAATCGGTTGTCATCCTATACAAAATTATAAATTGTCTTACGATTCCAGCTAAATGTCTTTTGTACAATTGCCTCATTCATCCCTTTCTGACGTATTGTGTAAACGTGTATGCGTCTATCTACAAAACAAACTTAAGATCTATCGTTCGCAATCAAAAGCGTGTCATCAGAACACTATCACATGGTAGCAAACGTGATCATACGTTGCCTCTCTTTTCCGCTGCGGTGTTTGTCTACAAAGCTTCGAATCATTTAAATATCATTGATAAAGGATTTTTTCATTAGAAATAATCCTACGTATGATCTTCGCAACAATGTGGATTTGCAAATTCCCCGAAATTCGTCAACATAGTCCAATTTTTTTTTTTAAATACAGAGCCGCAAAAAACTGTAATTCGATTATCATAGATATAAGGATGGGCAGAAGTATTGCTACCTTTAAACGTAAACTAAAATTATACTTGTTAGAACTTGTACGTGCAGAAATTCTTGAATTGTAATTAGTTCTGCGTTGCAATTTACCGTTCACTGTGAACTATTTATGTTTCAACAGTTTCATCTCATAGATGCTTTCATTCATTTTTTTCCCGCCTCATATGCTCAAATTTCCAATTACCTTGTTCATGTAGAAGTCCGTTTATTGATTGTACCCATCGATTAATGCTCATTGAAATATTTATTTCCCGTGTGCACATGTCAATATGTTATGCTAACTATGCAGCTAGTTTCAAATTGGTGTCATCGTTCGCCAAACAATGTGTGTGTAATGTAATAGACAACCCTATGTCGGACATTTTCGGCTCACAAGCTTTTCAGCAAATGACAGTTGAAACAGTAAATAGTCATGATAAAGAAAACTTCGGCGATCAGACTTACTCAGCTTATTTTTCTTGAAATTAATGTTCCCAAATAAGGCTTTCATCTGTCTCGACATTTTGAAAAGTGGAAAGTAGAGGATGTCCTCCAACAATGTCCGTTGGTTGGTCTTTACTCCTCAACCCAAGTTATAAGTTGATATCAAATTCTTCTAAGTAGCAAATGTTGTCTCCAGAACAGCTCACGCTGACGAAGACTTGGTATGTACCATCTGTGTGTTCTGATATTCCTGTTATTCCGTCGACATGTCATTATAACTAAATATATTTGAAATCCTTAAATCCTACTTGTAATTGTTGGTCGAGTGTCACCAGTGCGGTGTTGCCGGTCATGTTCCTAATAATTTATTGTGAATTTGAAATGTTCCACTGAATGCCTCGTAAACTTGTTATTCACGATCGCCCGTGAATCTATTAATGAGTTATTCCAAGTAAGTTTAAATTGAGTGGCGCTCTCTACCGTCCAACGTTGGGATGTGCTCGTCGATTTCGCTTTGTAATTTGTTACTGAGCAGTGAAGAGAAACCCTCATCTCAAGATTGCACACGGCAGAATGTTTGGACCCTCTGCACGAAAGTCACTCCTAAAACAGGTCGCAACATCCTCGTCTGACAGACATTTTCGGCTGTTGTTCGAATTTTACTGTGCTAATTTATTTCAGAGAAATAGCAAACTTCATGTTTGATCACAATACTTTATTTCCTAAAACTTGGTGACTTTTCACTCACTTCATGCACGATGTCATGATACTTTGTATTTTTTTTTAAATTAGAGGTGCCGTGTCAATTTATTATGTTATTACCATCGTTCCACAAAAAAAAACATTTCAAACCCTATGATATACTGCCGGACGGTAATCGCACTTCCTCCTTTCTCCGCCAGGTGTCGCGCTCGCTGGGGCGTTGGTCGCGATGGTGTCTACTCTACTCCAACAAATTTGTGTCAGATAAAGAATATCAACTTTATTACGATAATAAACATGGGATCTTCTATAGCGCTTTTGAAATTTTGTACGTCTTTCATTTCTGAATTATATATGCATCACTGTCTAGAATGTATACTCTGTAAATGTACTTTCATCGTCGCTAGACACGGACTATACCAGCGTATGGTTCGATATCAAAACTGGCTCATATGTGTTCATTTTACAAATTATTTGTGCATTGCAGCTTAACTAACAATTTTGTAAGCCTAGCGACGATGTCTTAGATTATTGTGACGCCGCTGCACTGAAGAGACCCTATGGATGCAAATAATCGGATCTCATTAAGAATGATAGTACCGTAACGCCGTGGCACCGAAGAGACCCTATGGATGCAAATAATCGGATCTCATTATGAATGATAATACCGTAACGCCGTGGCACCGAAGAGACCCTATGGATGCAAATAATCGGACCTCACTAAGAATTATAGTACCGTAACGCCGTGGCACCGAAGAGACCCTATGGATGCAAATAATCGGATCTCATTATGAATGATAGTACCGTAACGCCGTGGCACCGAAGAGACCCTATGGATGCAAATAATCGGATCTCATTATGAATGATAATACCGTAACGCCGTGGCACCGAAGAGACCCTATGGATGCAAATAATCGGACCTCACTAAGAATTATAGTACCGTAACGCCGTGGCACCGAAGAGACCCTATGGATGCAAATAATCGGACCTCACTAAGAATTATTGTACCGTAACGCCGCTGCACCGAAGAAACCCTATGTATGCAAACAATCGAATCTCATTACGAGTTATAGTACCGTAACGCCGTGGCACCGAAGAGACTATGGATGCAATAATCGGATCTCACTAAGAATGATAGTACCGTAACGCCGCTGCACCGAAGAGACCCAATGCATGCAAATAATCGGAATAACCGTAACAAAACTCAAGGAGAGAAAGTGAAACGCTGTATAAACTTTGCGGCAGGAATAAAATGCGATGGTAACCACAGAAAACGACACCACATAAGTCCTCTCCTCGACAAATTACAGTGGCTCAATATCGACCAAAACTGGCACTCCATGAGTCGATCAGAATTCATAAAGATTTTCTATAAAAAAAATCACCCAGTAGCCAAAGGCACGTATATTCTCGAGGTGAAAAGAACAATCGATTCACAAGAAATAATGATACTCTGCACGTCAATTACCGGAAAACAGAAACTACCTGTCGAGCTTTTTCGATCACTGGACCAAAATCCTGGAACAACCTCCCAACAAGCCTCAAGACTCTTGAATCCAACAAGTCCTTCAAGAATAGGCTTAATGAACATCTGTTGACCGATCAATTCAGAACGGTAACTTTGTTCACAAACACAAGCTAAATGCATATTACAAGTGACCAGGAATGCATTCTGTTCTTGAGCATGTCCGAAACCACCACCACCATAACTCTCAACTCTGAGACACCGTCTAATCGTTTCTATATTGCTACCGATCACAATTGTCTTTGCCAATTACCACAAGTGTTAACTATCGTTTTGTCATTTTCTATGTTTTAAATGTTCCAGTCGTTTTAGTATAATTAAAATACGAACTCAGTCTTTTCGAGGAACGATAGGCAGCTTGTAACTTTGACAAAGGTTAACTCGATTTTAATATAATTCCTCGAATTATTTCTAACAATTACCGTACCATTTTTGATGATACAATCATTGCCTTTTAAGCAAATATTTTGCTTTGTCTTCTATTACAGAGGTATATCCATCCAAATTGCGTAATCCAGCATTGTATTATTCTGATTGTCAATCATTTATTCATTTCCTAGCGGTCTTGAAGTGTGTATATTGTTTATTCAGTTGTTTGGTATGTATTTTATGTATAACTTTTTTGTATACATTCTATCACTATCCACCCCTTTCATTATTAATACAATGGTTTAGACCCATCTGCACAATATGTTTGCGCTTTTCGATTTCCTAACCCTATATTTTATTCATATTTTCTGTATAATTCATGTCGTCCATCCACATCTTTGTCATCGTACAATAATGTAGATTATTCATTACAATATGTTTGCACATTTTGACATCCCAACCCCATGTTCTCGGGACTCTAACCACATGCATGCGTGATTTACCACCCCATGTACTTGTTATTTACCACACCCAAGTGTTTTGTTATTTATCCACCCCAAGTATTTCTTATTTTTCAACCCCGCGTGTCACTGGTTTTTGCAACGCTATGTAGTCGCAATTATTTTATCAAAATATACATTTTCTGTAAATATTACATTTTCTGGAAATATTATTTCCCTCCTTGTAATCTGACCCGGCGGCCCCTAGAGATGAGTTGTGACGAATTCAAATTGAACTTTCGAGAAACGATAGGTGGCTCCTAGCTTTGTCAGACGCCAACTCGACCAGAATATAATCTATTGAATCATTTCTACCATTTACCATACCATTTTTGAAGATACAATCATTGTCACATAAGCTAATATTGTGCTTCATCTTCTACAACAGAAGTATGCTAATTTCGATTTCTGTACTTTAGTATCGAATCATTCTTTTTGTCAATCGTTTAATCATTTCCTAGCGGTCATGAAGTGTATATATTCAGTGTTATGTATCCATTTTATGAATAACTTATGTTGTATATTCAACACTTCATCATTCATATAATGTAATACACCCATTTTACAATATGTTAGCGCATTCCGTCATGAAATTTGTATTTCCAGTGATATGTGTATATTTTATGTACAATTTATGTCACCTATTCAACCCTCAATTATTCATATTTTACCCCATCTTTACAATTTGTTAGCGCATTTCGATTTCCCAACCCCATGCATGTTCTGAGGATTTTGTAGCCCCATGTGTTAGCGGTTTTCCCAATCCCATGTGTTTCGTAATTTTCCCAATCCTATGTATTTCGTAATTTTCCCAATCCCATGTATTCGTAATCGCCCCACCCCATGTACTTCGTGCCAGGCATTCTTGATTAATTCCTCAAATAAGGCGTTGGCTATTGTTCATTGTTTATAATATGATAATTTATAATCTGTTGCATAAAATCAGAACCGGCGGCGAATTTCAAATCGAAATTTCGTTTACGGTCATTCAAATAGTGTTTATGGCAATTAAGTTTTATGTGTAATATTTAAGAAAATAGAAAACCCATTGCCAGGTGATGGAAATAAATGATTTAATAATAATAATAAAAAGTAACGCCGCTGCACCGAACAGACCCTTTGCATACAAATAATCGGATCTCAATAAGAATGATATTATCGTAACGCTTCTGCACCGAAGAGACCCTATGGATGCAAATGATCGGATCTCATTAAGAATGATAGAACCGTAACGCCGCTTCACCGAAGAGACCCTATGGATGCAAATAATCGGATCTCACTACGAATGATAGTATCGTAACGCCGCTTCACCGAAGAGACCCTATGGATGCAAATAATCGGATCTCACTAAGAATGATAGTTTCGTAACGCCGCTTCACCGAAGAGACCCTATGGATGCTAATAATCGGATCTCACTATGAATGATAGTATCGTAACGCCGCTTCACCGAAGAGACCCTATGGATGCAAATAATCGAACTAAAAATATCCTATTGCTGGCCTCAGAATTTGTTTGCTGGAAAATATCACGGCTATTCAGAAGATTGCAAGGAGGGGGAGAGAGGCTGTCCTTGTTATGTATGGTCAATGGCTGCACAGTGTTGGAAGGAATCTATATATGACAACTGATTATATGAAGTGTTAGGAGAGAGAGGCTGTCATTGTTATATTTGTTCATTAGCTGTACAGTGTAGGAAGGAATCTATACTTGACAACTGATTATATGAAGTGTTAGGGGAGAGAGGCTGTCATTGTTATATTTGGTCATTAGCTCCACAGTGTAGGAAGGAATCTTTATATGACTACTGAATAAATTATGGTATAGAAAGACAAAAGGATACAAGCACCACTAACACATATTAGGACACGAGGTTATATTTATTGGACAAAGACCATGAATTTGAGAAATTGCAACAATCGCAACGACGACAAATGTAACACCCGGACTATCAGGAATGATTTTCCCAGTAGATTCATCTAGTTTAAAAAAGAGATACAATTGCTGATGGACACCATGAGGAACAATCCTCACCATAAAGTAATTGCGTCGACGGGTTTATCAGGCTCCAGGAGTCAAAAACCAGGATTTAAATTTGAAGACCAAGAACGTCTGATTGCCTTCTACATCGATTCAAGTCATTGTAAAATTCATCCAGGCTACTGCCATGGTCAGCTTGGAGAAATAGTTACTTCAATGGCAGAACGAGAGGCTGAGGTACAGAGATGTAGTGCCCATGGGTTGAGATGAGCTCTGCAGATTGCTGGAGACGGATGCGAATCAAACCTCTGCAAGCTGCGCTGAAAGGAGCCATAAGAGTACCTCTTGGGTCAAACTGTGTCTTAGCTGCGTAGTTCATCGGACGATAGAAGCCATATGAGCACTGTTTGCATATAACTGTGTACAAGCAACGTTGTTCATCGAATGATAGAATCCGTCCGAGTACCCCTTTCATAGTACTGTGTGCACGTAACGTTGTTCATCAAATGATAGAAGCCATACGAGTACCCCTTGCATAGAACTGCGTGCACGTAACGTAGTTCATCGAATGCTAGAAGCCGTAAGAGTACCCCTTGCATAGAACTGTGTGCAAGCAACATTGTTCATCGACAGGTACTTATCATTCATGTGGCTAATATTCTATAGCCTACTCCATTTCTGGGATGATGCGGCGTCAATTATCAAAATGGGTCTTTTTTATAATCCTCGTTTCATGCTATCGGTTCACTCCAGGCGGTGACGTATCGGACACTGAGGCCGGTACCGGCACTTGGCAAGGTTTGTAACCCGCCGTGTGATATTGGGTGGACGAGATGGCCAATACAAATGAAGCCATCATTTCAAAATAAGGAATTAGGAAATTAAATATTATAGGATCCGCCAATCAAAACGTGTGTTCAAGATTTCGAGTGATAATAATGCGATGAATTCGTTTGTCGAGGAATGTGGTATTCTGCCTCTAGATTTATTTTTGTCCTATTATATGTGAAAAAATACCTCGGCAACCAAAATTATACAGAAACATGCCTCACCGTGCAGCCCAGTGTAAAAGAAATCCTGTCGTTTGTACTGGGCGGGGTTTTCCTCCTCCTCATTGTCGGGGAACTCTGAGCGCGCGCCCGCGCTGTACTCAGACAGCCAGTGCCACACCCTCGTGAAAGGACACCACCAGTAGAGGGGTTATTGTGCGTTTGACAAGACAAACCACACCTCCTTCAGCGTTTGTCATCTATGAGCGTACCCTGCCATCTATGAGCGTCGCCTGCCATCTATGAGCGTCCCTTGCCATTTATGAGCGTCCCTAGCCATCTGTGATTGTGGCCTGTCATCAATAAGTGTCCCCTGCCATTTATAAGCGTCACATGCCAGCAATGAGCGTTTCCTGCCATCTATGAGCGTCCCTTTCCATCTGTAAGCATCTTCTGCTATCAATGAGCGTTCCCTGCCATCAATGAGTGTTCCCTGCCATCAATGAGCGTCATCTGCCAACTATGAGCGTCACATGATATCAATGAGCGTCCCCTGCCATCAATAGGCGTCCCCTGCCATCTATGAGTGTCCCCTGCCATCATTGAGCGTCCCTTGCCACAAATGAGCGTCCCCTGCCATCAATGAGCATCACATGCCATCAATGAGCGTCACCTGCCAACTATGAGCGTCACATGTAATCAATGAGCGTCCCCTGCCATCAATGAGCGTCCCCTGCCCTCTATGAGCGTCGTCTGTCATCATGAGCATTGCATGTCATCTATGAGCGTCGCCTGCCATCTATAAGCGTGTCTGCCATCTATGAGCGTCCCCTGCCATCTATGAGTGTCCCCTGCAATATATGATAGTCCCCTGTCATCTATTAGCGTCACTTGGCATCCATGAGCATCGCCTGCCATCAATGAGCGTCCCCTGCCATCAATGAGCGTCACATGCCATCAATGAGCATCACATGCCATCAATGAACGTCACATGCCATCAATGAGCGTCACCTGCCATCTATGAGCGTCCCCTGCCATCAATGAGCGTCTCCTGCCATCAATGAGCGTCGCCTGCCATCTATGAGCGTCACCTGCCATCTATGAGCATCGCCTGCCATCTTTGAGCATCGTCTGTCATCTATGAGCGTAACCTGCTCTCTATACGTATCACCTACCTTCTATGAGCGCCATCTGCTATGCTGTGCTATCTATGATCGTCGCCTGCTTTCTATGAGCGTCACCTGCTATCTATGAGCGGGTCTGCCATCGATGAGCGTCCCCTGCCATCTAGGAGCGTACCCTGCCATCAATGAGCGTCGCCTGCCATCTATGAGCGTCACCTGGCAGCTATGAGCGTCGCCTGCCATCTTCGATCATCGCCTGTCATCTATGAGCGTTACCTGCTTCCTATAAACATCACCTGCCTTGTATGAGCGTCATCTGCTATGCTGTGCTATCTATGATCATCGCCTGCCATCTATGAGCGTCGCCTGCCATCAATGAGAAGAGCGTCGCCTGTCAACTATGAGCACCTCCCGTCTACGACCGTCGCTTGCCAATAATGAGCGCCTGCCGTCAATGAGCGTCGCCGGAGAAATATGAGCGCCTGCCGTCTATGAGCCTCGCCTCCCAACTATGATCGCCTACCGTCTATGAGCGTCGCTCGGCACATTCTTCCTCAATTGTCACCCTGAATAAAGGGTGAACAATAAAGGGTGAACAATAAAGGGTGAACAATAAATGGTGAACAATAAAGGGTGAATAATAAAGGGTGAACAATAAAGGGTGAACAACAAAGGGTGAACAATAAAGGGTGAACAATAAAGGGTGAACAATAAATGACGAACAATAATGGGTGAACAATAAATGGTGAACAACAAAGGGTGAACAATAAAGGGTGAACAATAAAGGGTGAACAATGAATGGTGAACAATAAAGGGTGAACGATAAAGGGTGAACAATAAAGGGTGAACAATATATGGTGAACACAGAGTGAAATTTCCCACCAACCTTCCACAATTTGACCCAAATATGAGTTGCAGCTATCATGAAACCTGTACTCACGCGTTGCTTTGGATGTTACTCTGCTTTGGGTGTTACTTAACACAATGCTGAGTTGGGCTAACCATTCCATTTCTGCTATTTCTCGCTGTTGTACTGCACACAAAATAGTCAGTATCCGACTTATGGTCGTCTATCAGTCTCCATCGTCGTTATGGTTGTTTCGAAGTGTTTACAGGTACAAAAAGACAACAATAGGCCTTTTGGCTCAATCTGATCCTTGATAGTACAAGAATTAGTTCTAAAGTAAATGTCTAGGATAAAAAACATGAAGAAAGAGATACGTTACCTATTTAACGGCGATTTGTGTAGAATTGGTCTATCCGTGGCTTGAACGTTTCAATTGTATTGCTGTTTACAATCTCCGCTGGAAGTTTGTTCCATTCTTCGACAACTCTATACGTGAAGAAATTGCGCGTGATGTCGAGTGAGAAACGCCTCCTAACAATTTTGAATCGATTGTTTCTAGTCACTCCGTCCGTATCTAGAGTGAGAAGGCTCGCTCGTCAACGTTTTTCTTACCCTTCACAATCTTTAAGAATGATAGTACCGTAACGCCGTGGCACTGAAGAGACCCTATGGATGCAAATAATCGGATCTCACTAAGAATAATAGTATCGTAACGCCGCTTCACCGAAGAGACCCTATGGATGCAAAGAATCGGACTAAAAATATCCTATTGCTTCCACACTTCGATCGTGTCGCCTCTGACTCGACGTTTCTTTAGTGAATAAAGATTGAGTTTACGTAGCCTCCTGTCTTCGTACGATTTTTTACGCAGCATAGGAATGGGTTTGGTAGCTCTACGCTGAACCTTTTCAAATTTAATAACGTCTTTTCTATGATATGAGACCATTTTTTTGAGATAATGATATATTTGAAATCAAGATTACAGAGAATATCATAAAATGCATTACAAATCAATCCAGCCTAAAACAATTCTAAATTCATGCCCTTTGTCAGTCTTTCTAGACTATTCTGGCAGATTAAAAACAAGTACAAAAGTGTATACACACATATCAGCACACTATGTAGATAGTCCAAGAAGAAACTATAGTAATAATAATGATGATAATAATCAAGGTCTACAATACAGGCTTCAGCGAGGAACAAGACATAAAGGAGGAATGCAACCTTCTGCAGTGCTAACATAGAAGCATATGTGTTCAGCTTCGTACTATTGGTAGAGACTAACGCTTTCTAAAATCAGTTGTCGGATCCGACCTTTAAACAAAGAAAACGACTTCATCGTTTTAGATCATGCGGGAGGTTATTCCACAATTTGATGCCTTGGTACACGAAAGTAGAGGAACAACGGGAAACGTTTACCTCGGGAACATTTATACACTCGTTTGTAGAGTAACGAGTATTATGCGGATGGGTTGGTAAATTCGCAGCAATTTTGTAGAGAAAAGTTCTAGAGCTACCCAAGATATTACACATAAAATGTATACAACACAAATACTTGGTGAATGTTTGGCAGTGGGAGCAATCTTTAATTTTCGCATGTCGATTGTAATGAAACTGCAGCATCGGCAGAAAGTATTTTCCCGCATCTGTTCTGAATGGCCTGCAATTTAGCTAATGGGGTTCTGCTCGATGCTCCCCAAACCTCTACTCCATACGTCAGATACGGATACACTAATGCTAGATACATTGTTTCAAAATGAATTTGGGCACAAAATCAGAAAGTTCCCTGGGAACGCCTACAAGTTTCGACATTTTTTCACAAATAAAATTAAGTTGATCGCTAAAGGAAAGTCTATCGTCAATGTAGACTCCCAAGTATATAGCCCTATTGACTAAGGACACGGGATAATTTCTAATCGTTACATTTATTGGTTGACCTATATTCCTATTGCTAATTATCATGTGAGAAATTTTTCCAATATTCAGGAACAACCTATTTGAGCATGACCACCGGTCCAAGGATGCTATATTTTCTATTAGCCGCACGACACAAACCAGGTATGCTTTCACCTTGAAATACGGCTGTCGTGTATTCAACAAAATGAATAAATCTGAGCTCGATGAGCAGGCCTCAATATCATTTATGTAGAGCAAGAACAACAAAGGACCAAGGACAGATCCCTGAGGTACGCCAGTTCTTATAGGGAGCTCATCGGAAATACAGTCACTAACCGAAACAAACTGAGTACGATCGGAGAGATAAGACTTGAACCATTTCAAAGATGAGCCGCGAATACCTAACTTGTTCAGTTTTTTATTAAAATAGAATGATTTACAGTGTCAAAGGCTTTACTAAAATCTAAAAAGATTGTGCGAAGATATTTTCTATTGTTAATGGCATTCAGTCCAAGCTCAACGAATTCCAAGATAGCGTCTACTGTTGAACGGCTTCTCTGAAAGCCAAACTGATGCAGTGAAATAATACCGAATCGACAGCAATAATCTTTTAGTCGATTATACAGGACCTTTTCAAAAATTTTGCTTAGAAAATGTAATGGTGTAATTGATCGGCAATTGCAAACATCTTCACGCCTACCAGTTTTTTATTAAAATAGAATGATTTACAGTGTCAAAGGCTTTACTAAAATCTAAAAAGATTGTGAGAAGATATTTTCTATTGTTAATGGCATTCAGTCCAAGCTCAACGAATTCCAAGATAGCATCTACTGTTGAGCGGCTTCTCTGAAAGCCAAACTGATCCAGTGAAATAATACCGAATCGACAGCAATAATCTTCAAGTCGATTATACAGGACCTTTTCAAAAATTTTGCTTAGAAAATGTAATGGTGTAATTGGTCGGCAATTGCAAACATCTTCACGCCTACCAGATTTAAAAGCAGGGATAACTCTACCCATCTCAAAAATCACAGGGATTACTCCAGTTGAGGAGGATTGGTTAACAAGACCAGATCTCGCAGGGGCAATAACGTCCGCAACAGATCTGAAAATAAAGCTTGGAAAAGGAGATAGGAGAGATCCCTTACTTTTGAACGAGTGGACAACCGATTTAATTTCACCTGGGTCTTTAGGTAAACAAACAAAGAAATTGCAAATCGCTGGGACGTAATCAATAGGGTCATAATTTACTGTAGGAATATTTGATTTCAACTTTCCAGCTATCGAGGTGGAATACTAATTGAAATGATTTGACACGTCACCACCTGAATTTATAGTTTCCCCGTTGATGTTCAGGGAAATGTTAGAAAAGTGTAAGACATCAGGACGCAAAATTGAGTTAATGTGACGCTAAGATTTTCGAGAATCACCAATTCACGAGTTAAACTTATTTATGAAATAATTCTTAGTAGTTCTTCTAATAGAAGAGCAGAGTCTGTTTCGATGTTCTTTGTAATAGTGGAAATATTCGGGGTTTCATGATTGAATGGAACGGAATACTCGAGATACTGTCTAAAAAATGCATTGCATAACTTGAGAATACTGTGCCTGCATTTGGACGGGATAGTGCAGGATATCATAACCATCATTTTCTTGCCTTTCTTGTCAGCGTCGTTAAATTGCTTGCTACTTTTTAAATCTTCACTAATGATGACACCCAAATATCTCTCTTCGGTTACAGGAATGAGTTTCTTTCTGGACATTGAGTATTCGTGTTTGAGGTATCAGGACAAATGTGCATAACTTGACATTTGACTACATTAAACTTCCGTTGCCACATTTCTGACCAGTCAACAATTTTGTTCAAGTCCAGTTGTATCTGCTGACAGTCTAGTTCAGTTTACACTTTTCCTCCAATCTTAGAGTTGTCTGCAAACTTGCTAATGTTTGAGAGTACGTTGCAATTGAGATCGTTAGTGAATATTATAAAAAGAACTGGACCTAACACGGATCCTTGAAGCACCCCGCTTGTAACATGACACCAGGGGGAGGAAGTTCCGTTAAGTAAAACTCGCTGCCGTCTGTCCGTAAGCCAGCATTTTATCTAGTTGCTGAGCACGCCTCGCCTACCGATGCTGGGCAATTTACTGACTAGGCGCGAGTGGGGGACTTTATCAAAGGTCTTTTGAAAGTCAAGATGAATGCTATCTATTGAAGATTTTTTGACGTGGATTTCAATTAGATTCTTGAAAAAGATGCAAGTTCATAGGACAGGAACTGTTGTGTCTAAAGCCATGCTGAGAGTCGACAATCAAACTTTTCATCAATTTGCCAATGACCGAGATGAGACTAATTGGACGGCAAGTGCCGGGACACGTTTTGTCCCCATTCCCGTAATTTGGTTAACATCGGCCTCTTTCCATTCAGAGGGGCAGGTGCCATTTGTGAGGCATTGGGTGAAAATGTTTGATAAATGTTCGTCGATTTGGTTTTTAGTCTCTTTTAAAACTTTGGGATGAACTTGGTCTGAACCTGGAGATTTTGCGACTTTCAATGTATCTATATATTTAATTACTTTGGCGGAGGAAGAGTTCACTGTGCTGAGGGCTTCAATTTGTCTTTCAGCTATGATATTCTCAGGTTTGGGAATATCCGGATTCTCTAACGTAAATACAGAACAAAATAATTCATTAAGTAGGGCACTCTTTTTGGTGTCGTCCGTTTCTACCTAGCCAACATCGTTCCTGAGAGGACCAATTACAGATCTTGATTTTTTTTTTGCTCGAAATATAATTAACAAAAAATTGGGATTGGTTTTGGCATTGACGGTAATTTCCTATTCATAATCTTTCTTCTTACGTTTCAGGGCCCTCTTTAGATTTCTTCTGCTGATGTTGTATTCATTTTTTGCTACGTCGTCAAGTGGATGTTTCTGATCGTGTATCAGTCTGCATCGTCCTTCTCGTCATCGATCAGTCTCCATTGTCCGTGTGGTCGTCGATCAGTGTCCATCGTCACTATGGTCGTCTATCAGTCTCCATCGTCCTTATGGTCGCCTATCAGTCTCCATTGTCTTTATGGTCGTCTATCAGTCTAAATCGTTCTTATGGTCGTCGATCAGTCTCCATTGTCCACAAACTTACCATTGTGCGGGCAGAGAGGATACAAATATATTATTAAGTCTCACCTTCGTCTCCAAAATTATACTTGGAATGCGGGCGGAGAACTTAATCACTGAAACATGTATGATACATGCATAAACAAAAAACATATATAAATAGGAGTAGGGAGCGAGCTCTCGACTTTATCTTTTAGGATATTTTCAAGCTTGAAAGTTACTCAACTTTCTGGCCTACAACTGGTTACTTGTATCCTATTTCCCTCACTCTAATTTATTTTCAATATACAGTTATCAAATCAGCCTTTTTCCAGCACCCTTTTGATTATTATCGATGAATATTGGGGGAGGGCGGATGTTATCATGCCTAGTAATGCAACGGTCTCCGGCACGTAACTTGTGGCAGGTTTCCAGGAAGAGCCTGTGATAAAGTTTGGCTTCTTTCTGCAGGACAGTTATGTCAGCCCATTCGAACTGATGGTCTTTCGTGCATGTTTGTTGTGACAGTTGGGACGTCTCTTGCCCTCGTCTTATGCTGTTCTCATGTTCGTTGATACTTGTCGAACTTTTCGTCATGTTTCGACGATAAATTGGCTATAATTCGTCGAATAATGTCACTTAGATAACAGTAAATTGAAAAGCATCGAAATAACATACAAAGTAACCGGCTAGTAGCCAGGAAGTTGTGTAACATTCACAGCTAATAATGATCGAAAAGAATCAGTCAAAAGCTCGCACCCTTTCATCTCTTACACCAGTTCAGTCTCCTTATCCTTTTAATTAAGCCTGGATGTTCAATTTTCTCGGAAATACACACACACACATACATATATACAC
>SDVV010012789.1:0-15336 GCA_016164225.1 Gammarus roeselii | reverse complement strand
CCACTGGGGCGCCTCTAACCACTGCGACGCGTTCTCTCACCACTGGGGCGCCTCTAACCACTGCGACGCGTTCTCTCACCACTGGGGCGCCTCTAACCCCTGCGACGCGTTCTCTCACCACTGGGGCGCCTCTAACCACTGCGACGCGTTCTCTCACCACTAGGGCACTCCCAGCCACAATGACGCCTCTTACGACTGACGCGCCTCTTAACATTAGAGCGTCAATTGCCACTGGAGCGCCTTTTTCCACAGAAGCGCCTCTAAGCACTAGAACGCCTTTTACCGCTAAGGCACCTCCTACGTCGGGGCGCCTCTAACCACCGGAACGTATCTTACCACTGAGACACCTCTCACCACCAAGGAATTTCTTAACACTGGGAAATCTCATACCACTGGAGCACCTCTAACCACTGAAGCACCTCTTACCCCTGAAGCACCTCTTACCACTGAAACACCTCTTACCACTGAAACACCTCTTACCACTGAAACACCTCTTACCACTGAAGCACCTCTTACCACTGAAGCACCTCTTACCACTGAAGCACCTCTTACCACTGAAGCACCTCTTACCACTGAAGCACCTCTTACCACTGAAGCACCTCTTGCCACTGAAGCACCTCTTACCACTGAAGCACCTCTTACCACTGAAGCACCTCTTACCACTGAAGCACCTCTTACCACTGAAGCACCTTCTACCACTGAAGCACCTCTAACTACAGTGGCACCTTCTGTCACTACAGTGCCATCCCTAGCCACTGTGGCGGGTATTTATAGTGTTTTCCGCTTTGTTCCAGGAGGAGGGGGGTCAGCTGAGCGAGTTTTACAGACTGTTCCGCGAGCACCAGCAGCCCCTGCTTAACATACTTGCCGCCCACGGCGACACCACCGCCATCACACTCTTCGCTCCCAGCAACTACGCCTTCAGCATGGTCAAGAAGGACAACCTTGATGCGGTGAGCAACCACAATCACTTTAATCTATTCTTGATGTAAGGATTCTGCTCCTTTAATCTATTTTTGATGTAAGGATTCTGCTCTTTTAATCTATTTTTGATGTAAGGATTCTGTCACTTTAATCTTTTCTTGATGTGGTAAGGATTTTGCCACTTCAATGTTTTCTTGATGTGGTAATGTTGCTACCACTTTTATCGATCCTTGCGCGGTAAGGATTCTGCAATTTTTATCTATCCGCGACGCGGTAAGGATTCTGCAACTTATCTATTCTTGATGTGGTAAAGATTCTGCCACTTTTTTCTATCCTTGACGCGGTAAGGATTCTGCCACTTCAATCTATCCATGACGCGGTAAGGATTCTGCCACTTTAATCTATCCTTGATGTACTAAGGATTCTGCCACTTTAATCTATCCTTGATGTACTAAGGATTCTGCTACTTTAATCTGATCTTGATGCGGTGATGGGGGCGTATGCCGTATGCAAATGCAGTTCTATTGACTTCCGAGAACTGCTCGAACTACACAATTGTATCATTGAATAAAACCAGAATAAATAAAAAAAAATACTTCTATCTACTCTTGCTGACCCCAACCGTGTTGCGCAGATCTCGCTGAACTCCCAGAGGCTGAGCGAGCTACTGAAGCTGCACATCGTTGAACGGCGCCTCACCACCGACGAGATTGTCAAATCCACCGCTGGGGTGAGTACTATGGGAGAGTAGTGGTTGTCAAGTCCACCGCTGGGATGGGTATTATGGGAGAGTAGTGGTTGGCAAGTATACCGCCGCGGTGAGTACTACGGTAGAGAAGTGGTTGCCAAGTGCACTGCTGGGGTGATTGCTACGAGAGGTTAATGGTTGTGAAGTTAGTACTACGGAAAAAACATTTGTCAAGTCCACCGCCGAGGTAAGTACTACAGATACAGATACTAAGCCGCATCCCCCAGAAAAGGAGGTGGCCGTCGGCTAGGCGCACCTCACACCCTCATACGCTCACACTCGCACAACTTAGCCCTTGTAAGTACTACGAGAGGTTAATAGTTATCAAGTCTACCGCCGAGGTAAGTACTACGAGAGGTTAATGGTTGTCAAGTCCGTCGCCGGGTGAGTATTTCGGGATGCTAAAGTTCGTAAAGTCTATCACTGGGGTGAGTACTACACGAGGTTGGAGGCCGGAGGAAGTGAAGGTCATACCAGAAGATGCCATGACATCCATGGAATGACTGTAGGGCCCGGTGGAATGACTGTAAGGCCCGGTGGAATGACTGTAAGGCCCGATGGAATGACTGTAGGGCCCAGTGGAATGTCTGTAGGGCCCGGTGGAATGACATTAAGAACAGATGGAATGACTATAGGAACCGATGGCATGACTGTAGAGACCGATGGAATGGCTAGGGATCGATGGAATGACTGTAGGGACCGATTGGATGACTGTAGGGACCGATGGAATGACTGTATTGACCGATGGAATGACTGTAGGGACCAATGGAATGACTGTAGGGACCGATGGAATGACTAGGAATTGATGAAGGAATGACTGTAGGGACCGATGGAATGACTGTAGGAATTGATGAAGTGACTGTAGGGACTGGTGGAATGACTAGGGATCGATGAAATGACTGTAGGGACCGATTGGATGACTGTAGGGACCGATGGAATGACTGTATTGACCGATGGAATGACTGTAGGGACCAATGGAATGACTGTAGGGACCGATGGAATGACTAGGAATTGATGAAGGAATGACTGTAGGGACCGATGGAATGACTGTAGGAATTGATGAAGTGACTGTAGGGACTGGTGGAATGACTAGGGATCGATGAAATGACTGTAGGGACCGATTGGATGACTGTAGGGACCGATGGAATGACTGTATTGACCGATGGAATGACTGTAGGGACCAATGGAATGACTGTAGGGACCGATGGAATGACTGTAGGAATTGATGAAGGAATGACTGTAGGGACCGATGGAATGACTGTAGGAATTGATGGAGTGACTGTAGGGACTGATGAAAAGACTGTAGGGACTGATGGAAAGACTGTAGGGACCGATGGAATGACTATAGGAACCGATGGAAGGACTATAGAGACAGATGGAATGACTAGGGATCGATTGGAATGACTGTAGGGACCGATGGTATGACTGTATTGACCGATGGAATGATTAGGGATCGACGGGATGACTAAGGACTGATGGAATGACTTTAGGGACCGATGGAATGACTGTAGGGACCGATGGAATGACTGTAGAACCGATAGAATGACTGTATTGACCGATGGAATGATTAGGGATCGATATAATGACTAGGGACCGATGGAATGACTGTACGTACCGATGGAATGACTCAAGGGACCGATGGAATGACTGTAGGAACCAATGGAATAACTGTCGGTACCAATGGAATGACTATAGAGGTTGATGAAGTGACTGTTGGGGACCGATGGATTGACTAGGGACCGATGGAATGATTGTAGGGACCGATGGAATGACTAGTAATTGATGGAGTGACTGTAGGGACTGATGGAAAGACTGTAGGGACTGATGGAAAGACTGTAGGGACCGATGGAATGACTGTATTGACCGATGGAATGACTAGAACCCGATGGAATGACTGTAGGGACCGATGGAAATTGATGGAGTGACTGTAGGGACAGATGGAAAGACTGTAGGGTCCGATGGAATGACTATAGGAACCGATGGAAGGACTATAGAGACAGATGGAATGACTAGGGATCGATTGGAATGACTGTAGGGACCGATGGTATGACTATTGACCGATGGAATGATTAGGGATCAACGGAATGACTAAGAACCGATGGAATGACTTTAGGGACCGATGGAATGACTGTAGGGACCGATGGAATGACTGTAGGGACCGATGGAATGACTGTAGGGACCGATGGAAGGACTGTAGAACCGATATAATGACTGTATTGACCGATGGAATGATTAGGGATCGATGGAATGACTTTACGTACCGATGGAATGACTCAAGGGACCGATGGAATGACTGTAGGAACCGATGGAATGACTGTAGGTACCGATGGAATGACTATAGAGATTGATAAAGTGACTGTAGGGACCAATGCAATGACTAGGGACCGTTGGAATGACTGTTGGGACCGATGGAATGACTGTTGGGACCGATGAAACGAGACTTGACAGCCGGAGATCAGTGACGGTTTGTCACGGACTCTGGATTCTTCGGACGAGTCACTGACCTGGGATAATACGGATGAGTTATGGTCGTGGGATACTTTACATGAGTTACGGACCCGGGTTTCTGCAGATTAGTCTCGGATCGGTGATACTACGAATGAGTTACGGTCGTTGATATTTTTCATGGGTTACAAACCTAGAGTAGCTACTACAGGCGAGTTACAGACCCGGCTTTCTACCTATGGATGAGATACAGTCTCGGAACATTTTGGATCAGTAACATACTCGGGATACTACGGATGAGTTATGGTCCCCAGATACTTTCAATCGGTTACAGACCCGGGATACTACGGATGAGTTACCGACCTAGGGTACTTTGGATCAGTTTCGCACCTGGATGAGTTACGAAAGATTCTCCTGAACAAATTACAACGGTATATTATTGGATCATTTAGAGTGACCAGGATTTCTAACGCGATGGAGCCTTTGTCTTTCTAGCATCAGCAATTAGTGGCGCAATATGCAATCGTCAGTCTCTGAAATTGATCCGACTCCAGGCATGCGTAAATCGCTGCAATCTTAGGTTAGGTTGAGTTATTATTCTATGGAATCGTTGCTCCAGAGAGTTGATCCTCCATCACTTACACCAGTTTGTGTGTTTCGAATCAATCAGAAGTCTTCTGACTGAATATATAGACATACAGGCTTTAGGCTGAAGATTATTGCCTTGCTCAATCTACCCGCCTAATGATTACCATCTCCTAGTCGTACCCGACACCAATGAGATTACCATCTCCTTGGTGTCGGGTACGCATCTAGCTGCTTACACAAAAGGCTCGAATCGAGTGGGCGAGTAGTTACCTACTCCAATTCATGCAGATGTTTTCCCTGCCGACTAGGTATGCTAATTGCTTTTGCTAATAGATTTGAGTAGTTGGGATTCCTGGCGCGAAAGTCATGTGCTCCTAGCGGCTAACGCGACGTTACAAGTCATCAGTAAGTTATCATAGGTATCTGACGCTTCTGCTCATAACTCAATAGCCGAGTTGGGTGACAGAAAACTACTTCTCTTCTTGCAGATGTTTTCCGTGCCAACTCTGAGCCTGGACCGCAAGCTGTACTTCGCCGTCAACCAGCGCGAGGACGACAAGCTACCTGTGGTGTCAGTGGAGGGGGCGGGGGTAAACGCCACCATCACCACCCCCAATATCGTTGCCAAGAATGGCGTAATACACATCATCAACCGCATCATGGACATTCCCTCTCAGACCATCTTTGAGAAGCTCCAGTCCAACCCCAGCATCAGGTAGATGCTTGAGCTACTATTAGCCAGCCACTCTGGCTAATGGGAGATATCTGATCTGCAATAAATTATTTTGTTGGTATAAAGTTGGCTTCTGATCAGCTAGCGACCACCTGGTTGATGTGTGACTCCAGACCCTCTGGTAGAGACCATCTTGAAGATAGGGCTTTCGAAAGCAAGTTGGAGACCCTCTGGCAGATGGGTCTTTCAACCATCGGTTGAAGACAATCTGGCAGATGGGTGACTAATGATCATCGGTTAAAGAAGAGCTGGAAATGAGACCCATTACCATCGATATCGACCATTTGACAGATGGGGCACCAACCATAGGCAAGCAACTATCTAGCGGATAAGGCTCATGACCATCCGCCGGAGACAATTTGATTTTTTTAAAGTAAAATTCAATTTTTGATGATAGACAATAAAGGTAAAAAAACGTTAGATCCATACATTCTCTCTCCGTACTTGTGTAAGCAGTACTCTGCCGGTATTTTTGTTTCCTATTAGCACTGCCTCATTAGCTGCTTATAGATTAGAAGGGATTTTGAGCGCGTTGGAGCCCACATTCTTCTAGCACAGAACTCTTCTGCTTCTAACCGAATAACATTCTCATCCTCTCTCCAGTATCACGTACAACATGAGCTTGCAGGGCGGCTTCAACGAGCGCTTCAAGTCCCGCAACGAGAAGTTCACCTTTTTTGTACCCAACAACGAAGCGTGGGAGCTCGTGAAGCAGCAAAGGGTGTCCTCCTACAAGAAGCTCATCATGGGAGAATTTCCCTACTACGTGAGTCAGCAGTTTTATCGCAGAAGCCATTCGTTGTATCGCAATAGTCGTTCGTTCCATCGCGTGCGTCTTTCGTACTATTGTGCGGGTCCATGGTTTTTATCGCGTGAATCTTAGGCTAGAATTAGCTAGCCTAATATGGTGTCTCAATTGATATTTCTTAGAAGTGCGTACTCAAACTGAGCACGCGAATGGTGCTCCTGAACACACAAAAAGATAATGTTCCTTAAAATTACATGTTGTTTGTCCTCACCGGCTGCAAAGGCCTCTCTGCACCATCTGCGGCAATACCTCGATGATTCAATACAGAAAAATAAAAGAACAAATCTCTCAGAAGTGTTGTGCCGACGACAAGACGTACGTCACACTATTTTCATGCACTCGCACATACTAAAGCTTTAGCCCTTCAGTGCAAAATAATCCCTACGGAAGTACACAGGACACACTCCTGGGCAGGAGTGAGGCTGCAGATCAATGTCAGCACCAGGGCCGACAACTTTCACTGGTAAAGCCATTCTGCGTCATAGTTGTCTGGACCTGTCACCCACGTTTAACACGTTTCCCCACGAGACGGCTAAGAGCTGTCCGTTGATCAACGAGGCAGCTCCACTTTCGCCTATCCAATGCACGATGTCTGACCTAGGCTTCTCCACCTACGAATGAGACGCCTATTCAATACACTAATTTTGTCGAAGGCTTTTCCACCTAAGGATGAGCTAATGCTAAGCAACAATAAAAAACACTGTTACGATACCTCCAAACAGACTTTTGTGCACCCAAATGCCTTCCATATAATAATGTGAATTCTCCTCTCCTCAGGCCCGCCCCATCCTAGAGCGCCATCTGATCGTAGGCAACGACCTGTCCATCAAGACCTTAAGCGCCCTGACCAACAACCGGACCCTGCCCCCCGGCTCACTCGAGAACCGCAAGCTGGAGATGACGCGCGGCCAGGTCTACTTCCAGCCGCGAGTGACCTCTAACGTCAATGGTGAGTGAACTAGGTGTGACAGGAAGCAAGGTGGGCTGAGCTGTCAGGCTTTCTAGCAGCCGCGAGTGTCCTGTAATGTTAACGGTAAGTGGACTAGCCTACTGAGTGTTGAACGTGGGAAGTTGGGCAAAGCTGACCGGTACACTTCCAGCCGCGAGTGTCGAGTAACGTCAACGGTGATTGGACTTCGTTTTACAAGTGTTACCAGACATCTGCCTTGTAGCCGGGGCGCTAGAATCTTGCTACCGTATCCATCGCTTGTCGTAGAAGGCGACTAAAAGGGCGCCTCGTAGCCGGGAGTAGAATCGTGCTACCGTATCCCCTGCGTGTTGTAGAAGGCGACTAAAAGGGGCGGGGCGAAGGGACTAGGAATCCTTTTCTCTGTAAAGCCCTTCCTCAAAGACGGCAAGACGAGCGGGGGGAGGAGAGGCTCACGCCTCTCCTAACGCTATTGTTAGGGTCGCTGAATGTGCGTGACTAGTACGAACGATGTAAAGAGGATGGAGATTGGTGAGATTATTGTGAGGGAGAAGTTTGATGTGTTGGCGCTGAGTGAGACGAAGTTGAAAGGTAAGAGAAAATGTGAGTTTGGTGTGGTAATTGGAAGAAAGTCTGGTGTGGAGGAAGGTTGGGCGCGAAAAGGCGTGGTTTTGATATCAAGTGATCAGTTGGCTAGTAGATTAGATTAGAGTGTCGAGGCTTTCTAGTGCACTGGAGTCAATGTCCTTCTGTCACCGAACGTCAAACCAGCAGCCAGTGCTGCATCAAATCATCCTCAGTCTCCGGAATTGTTTCGATTCACGGCATGCTTAGGTCACTACTGTTTATAGGGATATAGAGAGAGGTCACAAATGTGTCCTACTCAAAGTGAGCAAAAAAGAACGGTGGTCCTCCGTGATGGAGTTTATTGGTAAGTAAGATCAAATATGATCAACTCACAATAGATTAGATTTCAGTTAGGAGGCCGGTTTCTTGAAGGTAGCTGAGAAGTTGTTCCGCACTGAACTGTCTCTGAGTGAACTCAGCGAGCATCAGGCGGAGTATATAAGGAAGGTCCAGGAACCGGCTCCTGGGGAAGTATGTGCGCCGACATTCCGTCCATGTGGGGCACTCTACCTAGACATGGGCTATTGTAAGAGGGACTAGACAGTCCATGCAGTAAGGAGGTGGCGACGCCTCCATTAGGTGTCTGTGCGTTAGTCTGCTATGTCCTATTCTCAATCGGCATAGAGTTACCTCAGTCCGTCGAGATCGGTTGCTTGAAGAGAGCCAGGGTATGGGTGTGTCTTTAATAGTACGCAATTTATTTCTCATAGGAACATCAGACCATTCCATGTTCCATTTATTTCGCACAGCTCTTTTAATCGCTGGGTAAAAGTCTTTATATGGGAGTGGACGCAGTTCTGCTGGGTCAGGCGCCGCTGCAGCTCTTCGCTCCGCTTCGTCCGCCCGTTCATTTCCCACCACCCCACAGTGGCCTGGAACCCAGCACAAACAAACATTCTTGTTACTGGAGGACAACCACACAAGCCAGCGCAATATTGCTGAAACAACAGGGTGGCAATTGTTGAAGATCTCCAGGGCTTGAAGCGCACTGAGCGAATCACTAAAGATTGAGATATTGGCATCTGGAAGTGTATCAGCCGCCAAGGGGCATCGGCAATGGCCGTGAGTTCAGCATTGAAAACTGACACTGATGGCGGGAGTCTCCTAGTGACGACACGCCCGGGGAGCACCGCTGCACAGCCCACTGCATCGTCGTCTTTTGATCCATCAGTGAAGATATGCAAGCTATTAGCGTGATGAGTCTCCGCATGGGCTATAAAAATAGCACGAAGATTTTGGGGTGAAACATCTGCCTTTCGGCCAGTAAAATAGTGAGGGCAGAGCATATTTTCTGGTAAACGCCAGATGGGAATGGCATCTCGTGGGAGAGGGTCTACCATAATGTGTGGTAGTCCAAGCTCAGCAGTGAGAAGTTCGATGCGTTTTGAGAAGCTCGAGGAAGGAGCAAGATTGGGGTGGCGCTGTCGGATTGTGGTACACGTAGGGGAAGTGGGGCAAGCAAGAACATGGCAATAAAATTGAAGGTCAATTTGTTCTCGTCGCAGGGCAAGTAGATTGATGTGGGTGAAAGGATGTGTCCTCAAGATTGATGTGGGTGAAAGTTAAGTTAGGGGTTGAAAGATGGGTATTTGCGAGTGCATATGGTCCAGGTAGCGAGAGGAGTGAGGAGGAGAGAGAGCAATTCTGGACTAACCCGAGTGAGTTTATTGAGAGTTTTGGAGGTCAATTCAAT
This sequence comes from Gammarus roeselii, assembly GCA_016164225.1. NCBI lineage: Eukaryota > Metazoa > Arthropoda > Malacostraca > Amphipoda > Gammaridae > Gammarus > Gammarus roeselii. The sequence continues at coordinate 5,842 of SDVV010012789.1, read as the reverse complement.
GTAGTTGTACTGGGTGACCTTAATACGAGAGTTGGAGATGCAGTGGTGGAAAATCTGATAGGAAGGTATGGTGTTCCCAGTAGAAATGACAGTGGAGAAAACCTGATAGTTCTGTGTATGGAACAGGAGTTGGTGGTCGGGAACAGTTTGTTCAAGAAGCGAGATATCCACAAGTACACGTGGGTAAGGATAGCCCGTAGTGCAGTGGTGGAGAAAGCGCTGGTGGATTTTGTGCTGACATCGAGGAGAGTGGTGGGGAGGCTGCTGGATGTGCAGGTGTTGAGAGGGGATGGTGGAGGAGTGTCTGACCATCTCCTGGTGGCAGCTAGATTAAGGATGAAACAGAGGTGGAAGGGCAACAAAAGAGTGTTTAGGAGGAAGAAAAGTAGTGAAAGGGAGTGAGCTGAGTGTGAGAAGCAGAGCTGAGTAGTTCCAACAGGCGTTGAGAGAAGAATATGACGATGTGAGAGGACAGGACCTGAGAGATGTGGAGGAAGAATGGGAGACGTTAAGAGGTGCGTTGCTGAGACGTGCGAAGAATGTGTGTGGTGCGCGCCGTGTGGGCGGGTGCAGAAGGAAAGGTTGCGAATGGTGGAACAAGGAGGTCAAACTGGCGGTGGCACGGAAAATAGGAGCGTTTAAGGAGTGATTGCAGGTGAAGTCGGTGGTGGCACATAAAAGCTGTAAAGAAAGGAGAAACGATGTGAAGCGGGTGGTGAGGAGAGCCAAAAGGGACGCTGATGCCAGATATGGCAGACAGTTGTGCTAGAATTTTGAGGATAACAATAAGATATTCTGGAAAGAGGTGAGATAGGGAGAGACCTAAAAGAGGAAGTGGTAAAAGATGAAAACGGCCAGTTGTTGTTGGAAAGTGGTGATGTACGGAAGAGGTGGGCTGAGTATTTTGATGAGTTGTTGAATGTCGAGGATAACAGAGAGGCTGACATTGTTGCTGTGGATGGTGGTGTTTGGATGCCAGTTTTGGGAGAGAGACCTGTAGAGGACATTACCAGGGAAGAGGTGCAGGAGGCGGTGGAGGCGATAAAAGCAGGGAAAGCCCCTGGTTTGGATGGCGTTGCGACCGAGTGCCTGAAAAAGGGTGGAGTAACGATTGTCAAATGGTTGCTGAGGTTACTGAACTTGTGTTTTGTGGCAGGCGTAGTACCAATTGAGTGGTGCAGTGCCTGCATTGTTCCGCTGTATAAAGGTAAAGGAAATAAAAATGAATGCTGCAACTCGAGATGTATCAGTCTGTTATGTGTGGTTGGTAAGTTGTACGGGAGAGTGCTGATCAAAAGGATTAGAGACTGTACGGACTGCGCAATTGGAGAGGAGCAGTGTGGCTTTAGGTGTGGTTGAGGGTGCGCCGATCAGATTCTTGCAGAGGGACAGGTATGTGAGAAGTACCTTGCAAAGGGAAAGGGAGTATTCTGGGTTTTCATGGATTTGGAGAAGGTATACGACAGGATTGACAGGGAAGTGCTGTGGAGGGTGTTGCGTTTGCATATGGAGTGGGCGGACGTATGTTGAAAGCGGTGCTGAGTTTCTATGTTGGCAGCCGAGCATGTGTCAGAGTGGGAAACGAGGTGAGTGATTGGCTCTCAGTGACTGTGAGACTGAGACAAGGCTGCGTAATGTCTCCCTAGCTGTTCAATATCTATATGAATGGAGTGGCCAGAGAGGTGAACGCGAGTGTGCTGGGTCGTGGCTTGGAGCTGTTGGGAGCGAATGGGCGGTGTTGGCAGCTGACCCAATTGCTATTTGCGGATGATGCGGCCCTGGTTGCGGATTCAGAGGAAAAGCTGTGTAGGCTAGTGTCTGAGTTTGGTTGAGTGTGTGAGAGGAGGGAGCTCCCATGTGGAGAAGACTGAATTAGTGGAAACTGAGGTGAAGGCGCGAGTGAAGGAGGGGTATAAAGTGTTGGGTGCACTGAAGAGTGTAATGAGCTGTAGGACGTTGGGGATGGAAGCAAAGAGAGGGCTGTATGAGGGTGTTGTAGTCCCAACTGTGCTCTACGGAGTTGAGACTTGGGGGGGGAGAGAAGAAGGTTGAATGTTTTCGAGATGAAATGTTTGTGGAGCATGGCTGGAGTGTTGCTGAGAGACAGGTTCACTAACGATGTGGTTCGCATCAGAACGGGGATGGTGAAGAAATTATTGGACAGAGTTGATTCGCGTGTTCTGAGATAGTTCGGGCACATGGTGAGGATGGACGAAGGGAGATTGGTGAAAAAGGTTTGAAGTCAGAGGCGAGTGGACGTAGGCCTAGAGTGAGACAGAAGTTCGGGTGGATGGATAGTGTGAATCAGGCGTTAGGAAGGAGAGACGTGAGTGGGGAGATAGCGAGAGAGAGTGTGCACTGGATAGGCGTGAGTGGAGAATGATAGTGAACGGATGAGTTTGACGCGGCTCTGATGTGCTTTCCCGCCCTAGGCATATCGTTGAAAGACGGGAATGTCGTGGGCGGGGGGGGGGGGGGGGGGGGGGGGGGCGGTCATCATGACGCGGCAAGGGTAAACCAGTCACGCTGTCGGGCCCTGCTGCCGACACAGACCCGGAGGATGTGTTGCGGGGTCCCTGGCCGGACCCTGTTGCGCAAAAAAGCGTAGGTGTGCGAGTGTGAGTGCATGAGAGTATGTGGAGTGCCTTGCCGTCGGCCACCCCTTTCGCTGGGGGATTTCAGCCTAGTGTCTGTATTTGAATCTGTACAAGACATTAACTATCTTTTTGGCCCAAACGAGGTAGTCCGTGGATAGTTATGAGTTTTGTAGTGAAACGTTTAAGAGAACATCATGTATCTGCATAGTGTCAGTTGTGAAAGATCATAAAAATTAAATGTAGTAGTAGGAAATGACGTCTAGCGATGATAGATTCCAACAACACAAGTCATCACCTGAAGAGAAAGCCCAAGATTATCCCTCACACCCTCATACGCTCACACTCACACAACTTAGCCCTTTAGTGCTAAAGGGTCCGGGCAGTACCCCCTCGACACACACTCTGGGTCACGAGTGCAGTCCGAGGATCCGTCGTCAGCAGCAGGGCACGACAGTTTTCACTGGTTTACCCCCGCCGCGTCACAATGACCGTCCCCCCCCCCACCCACGAGCATCTCGACAGCGGGATGCCAAGGGCGGAAAAGCTCACAGGGAGCGTCAAAATCAACCATTCACAACCATTCTCCACTCACGCCTGTTCATTGCACGCTGTCTCACCACCTCCACATTCATGTCTCTCCTTCCCAACGCCTGCTTCAGACCATCCATCCACCCAAAATTCGGTCTACCTCTAGGCCTGCGACCACTCGCCTCCGCATTCATCACCCTTTTCACTAATCTCCCATCATCCATCCTCTCCATGTGCCCGAACCATCTCAGAACACGCGAACCCACTCTGTCCTCCAACTTCTTCACCATCCCTGTTCTGTTTCGAACCACGTCGTTGGTGATCCGCTCTCTCAGCGTTACTGCAGCTATGCTCCTCAAACATTTAATCTCGAAAACATTCAACCGTCTCCTCTCCTCTGCTCTCACCCCCCAAGCCTCAGCTCCGTAGAGCACAATTGGGACAACAACACCCTCATACAGCCCTCTCTTTGCTTCCATCCCCAACGTCTTACCGTTCATTACACTCTTTAGGGCACCCAACACTTTACATCCCTCCTTCACTCGCCCCTTCACTTCAGTTTCCACTAGTTCAGTTTTCTCCACATGGGAGCCCAGATACTTAAAACACTGAAATTCCTCCAAGAGCTCTCCATTTAGGGTGACACTAATTTTGCTCGCATCGACAGTCCTCGAGCAGCTCATTACTTTACTCATACTCACGTTCACTCGGAGCTTCCTCCTCTCACACACTCGACCAAACTCAGACACTAGCCTACATAGCTTCTCCTCCGAATCCGCAACCAAGGCCGTATCATCAACAAATAGCAACTGGCTCAACTGCCAACTTCGCCAATCCGCTTCCAACAGTTCCATGCCACGACCCAGCACACTCGCGTTCACCTCCCTGACCACTCCATCCATATAGAGGTTGAACAGCCAGGGAGACATCACGCAGCCTTGTCTCAGTCCCACTTCCACTGTGAACCAATCACTCGCCTTGCTCCCCACTCTGACACATGCTCGGCTGTCAGCATAGAAACTCTGCACCGCTTTCAACAGATGTCCGCCCACTCCATACAAACGCAACACCCTCTACTGCGCTTCCCTGTCAATCCTGTCGTATGCCTTCTCCAGATCCATGAAGGCCCAGAACACATCCTTTCCTTTGGAAAGGTACTCCTCACAGACCTGTCTCACCACAAAAATCTGATCGGTACACCCTCTATCACTCCTAATGCCACACTGTTCCTCTCCAATTGCGCAGTCCGTACAGTCTCTAATCCTTCTGATCAGCACTCTTCCGTACAACTTACCAACCACACATAACAGACTGATACCTCTCTAGTTGCAGCATTCATTTTTATCTCGTTTGTCCTTATATAGCGGAACAATGCAGGCACTGCGCCACTCACTCGGTACCACGCCTGCCACAAAACACAACTTCAGTAACCTCACCAACCATCCGACAATCGATACTCTACCCTTCTTCAGGCACTCGGTCGCAACGCCATCCAAACCAGGGGCTTTCCCTGCTGTTATCACGTCCACCGCCTCCTGCACCTCTTCCCTGGTAATGTCCTCAACAAGTCTTTCTCCCAAAACTGGCATCCGAGCACCACCAAACGCAGCAACAATGTCAGCCTCTCTGTCATCCTCGACATTCAGCAACTCATCAAAAAACTTGGCCCACCTCTTCCGTACATGACCACTTTCCAACAACAACTGGCCGTTCTCATCTTCCACCACTTCGTCCTTTTCGGTCTCTCCCTTTTCTCACCCTCTTCTCCTCTTTCCAGAACATCTTTTTGTTCTCCTCAAAATTCTGGCACAACCGTCTGCCCCACCTGGCATCAGCGTCCCTTTTGGCTCTCCTCACCACCCACTTCACCTCGTTTCTCCTCTCTGTGTAGCTTTCATGAGCCACCTCCGACTTCACCTGCAACCACTCCTCAAACGCTCCTCTTTTCCGTGCCACCTCCAGTTTGACCTCCTCGTTCCACCAGTCGCAGCCTTTCCTCCTGCACCCTCCTACACGACGCGCACCACACACCTTCTTCGCACATCTCAGTAACGCATCCCTTAACGTCTCCCATTCTTCCTCCACATCAAGTGTTGGAGGAGCCCTACGGGAATGACCACTTCCCCATCACCATCACTACTTTCCATCCTGAAGATACTTTTACCGCTCGCCGATATATAATGCGTAAAGCCAACTGGCAATCGTTCACTGCTTATACAACAACACCTCTCCCACCTCAGGATATATCCTGTGACGAGATGGTAGAAAACTTTGATAGTACCATCCTTCACGCTGCAAATCACAGCATCCCTATAACCAAGGGAACACCACGTAAAATTAGAACACCCTGGTATAGTGACCTGTGTGAAATAGTAAAACGGCAAAGGAAGCGTGCATTCAATCGATACCTACGCACCAAAGCAGTAGAAGATAAAATTACGTTTAAACGAGAAACTGCAAGAGCACGAAATACACACTTCCTGTCCAGGAGAGAATCGTGGCAAAACTTCGTATCGTCCATTAATGTCAACACACCCATGTCTAAAGTGTAGTCCCGCATACGGAAAATGACAGGAAAGTACTGCTCTCACCCTCCTCCCCAACCCTAAATGTGATGGGAACGACCCACACCGATCCGCAAGAAGTCTCTGAACTGTTGGCAACACATTACTCTTTTGTCAGCTCGGATTCTGAGTACAGCCCTACTTTCCGTATCA